>VZTF01008717.1:224164-252391 GCA_013397755.1 Cnemophilus loriae | reverse complement strand
AAATAACCAAAAAAAAAAAAAAAAAAAAAAAAAAAAAAAGGGAAAAACCCAAGCCACACAAATGCAACATTTTGGAATTTAATTTGCTGTTTTGCTGGGTTTTATGTTTTAACTTCCCCAACTAAGGATTCCAGCCTTCACCTTCCATCCACTTAAACCTTTGACACTATCTACAATATGCACTTCAATTTAGGCACAAGACCAGGAACTAGGTAAACACTAGCAAAAACTTGAGTTAATCGGGACAGTAGAACTTATTCTAATCAGGCAGTCTTCAGTTTTGACTGGAAATCCTCTAAGATCATTTTCGAGTCCTTTAACAATCTATCAGTTACCAAGATCACACATTTCAGTGAAGATTTATTTTCTGTTCAGCCTCTAAATACTGACATACAACACGAAACTAACAACCAGCACATCTCTGTATGCTCTATCTTACTAAATAGCATTTACATACCATAATTCTGTAGATACCTTAGCCTTACAAAAGAAAAAGGTTCTACCAAGATTCACATAACTGCATTTTTTTATAAAGTTCACAGTGCAAAGCATACCTAAGGTCCTGCACACTCTCACCAAGCTTGTCCAGTAGAAATTTGATATCTTCACTGATGTCTTCATCATCGTATTTCTGCTGATCCAAATTCTCTAGCTGCTTTAAAACCTTACACTGAATCATGGCAAGAGCATATTCTTGGCGAGTTTCTCTCTCAGTAGATTTCTCTAACAAATTCTAGGGAAGTAAAGATGTATTTATTTTAAGAACAGACTAGTTTGAAACAAAGCAGTATTTTTACGAAATTCTTACTGTAACTTTTTAATTTAGTAAGTGACAAAATTGACCACTTCCTGAAATAATCTCTCTTCAATATTAGAAAGTACTAATTCACCTATTTTGAATATTTTCCACGTGAAATCAAGATGACTACAAAGACTGTTCAAAGAAAAAGGGCAGGTTTATATCCCGAACACCAGAACCTCCACCACAAACAACTGCTTTTATCTTGGATTATCATTTTAGCTGTCTGTGCAGCAATAACATAAAACAGAGAGCCTTAAAAAAAAAAAAACCTGAAGTCTTATTTCCAATTAAAAGTTACCCTCTGGATTAGATCAGCTCTTTTCAAGTTTGGGTATACTCCAACTAGACATTTTTATTCAAACAGAAGCTTGTTGGTAAGATTGGAATTACAAGCATAGAATGCAATAGTCAAGTTCCAATGTCATTTATTCATTACATTTCTACTCAGTTTAATCAGCTTCCAATTATGTTTTTCAATCAGAGCTGGCCACCTGCACTTTTTGATTAAGCTGAAAACGTGAATGTCATATAAAAGACAAAGTCCTCACAAACAGAACATGTGTTCATATAAATAAGACTTAATATCTACCACAAATAAGGAGTGAAACTATATAGAAGGAATTTGACTGCATCACTCTTGTCACAGAACTATTACACTTAAGGTTTCTTAGATACCAGACATCCTATTAGTTACTGAGGCAGAACACCGCAAATCAATTTTAAAACTCGCAAACTAAAAATAAGTCATATTACTGCTTTTAATGGCCATATACAGTTAGCTTTAACGTGCAAAAAAAACCCACGCCAGTTTCTACTTCAGTAAGAGAACTAAAAGCTAATTCACAGAAAGTAATGCTAATTTACTTTGAGTTAAAACTGCTAATGAGAGCAAATGAGCAAATAATGAATCTTAAATAAGACAATTCAACAGGTTCAGGGAGCAGGTGGATAAAGGTTCCAAAGAGCTCCTAGTTAAGATAATTGCAAGCAGATGTGGAAGTTGCTCCAAATATTATTACCTAGCTCATACCATAGTGAGATACTCAAGCTTTTCATAGTGAATTTGAAAGGATATGTTAACAAAGTAAAAACACAAACATATGACTATATATAATGGATCAGAAAACTACTCAGTAATGAAACCCAAAATCTTAAGGTGTAAAACTAGTTCTACACAGGAAACAGATGTAGAAAGCAAAAAAAGTGTGATAAATGAGGGGATAAAATAACAGGTAGAGAAAGTAGTAGAGTCAAAGTGAGAGGAGTGCCTAATACTTGTTGCTTTACAGAAAAAAATTATTACATTTGCAGTTATATACTTCAGGCAATTAACTTGACAAAAAAGTGAAATATGTCAAATTAGGAGAAATCAAGTAGTAGAGAAGACATCCAAGTTGCCAAGACTCCTGGAGCACCCCCAGTAATGCACAGATTTGGGAAATCATCAAGCCTAGTCTTCTATTCAATTCCCTTCCCCCCATATACTGATACTGTGGCATCTCACACAGGAAAAGGACTATTTTGCCTCTGCTACCTATTTTAATTTTGCTTCAGAACTCACAGCTCTGATGCCTAATTTCTAATCTATTATGTTCTCGGCTGCCAGTTAACAACTCATCTTCACGCCAACACGAGTCCTTAGTGTAACAGCTAAGTTACATTCTCCCAAGCCTGTAACAGAAACAACTTACTCTTTCTTAGCCTTTATTTTAAAAAAAATTAGATTTTTGTCCCCTTTAGCAAAACAAAGTAAATCTAAAAACTAGCAATTATTTCTCCTACTTTTTATGACCTCAGAATAGGATGAAACTGGATATAGACTGATGAGCTTCTCAGCTTCTTTCTCTCTTTCAAATTTTTTTTCCAGTCTGTCTTGCTATATGTCCCTGCTTAATCCTAACATTAAGATCTTTACGAACACTACAGCATCTACAGAGCAAGAATAGTAAGAATATAGTAAGAATCTATAGTAAGAATAGCTTCTACTGAACACCTCAGACCACTGTACTCCTTCAACAAGACAAACGGCAGATTCTTATGATCTGCCTCATACAGAAATCTTTCAGTGGCAGATGTTTTCAGATGGAGAAACAGAGTAAGCACCTTCACACAGCTTATCATTGCTAATCAGCAAGTCAGTAAGCAACAATTTCCCTCTCCCCATTCTAATTTGCTTGCCACACTTACTATTGGAACACAATCCACATCCAGGAAAACAAACAGCTTCCAAGACCTACATTTCCTACTCAGGATACCAAGTGCTGCTTGAAAACAGCATTATGAATATATATATATATATATATATATATATATATATATAGTTATAGTTATAGTTATAGTTATAGTTATATATAGTTATATATGTTATATAATATATGTTACAGCATTCCTGTATTATTCACAAGACACTTGGCAAGCATGCACATAAAACTAGTAGCATCCATGAACATAAAATGGTACTCTCGCAGTGAAAACATCAAGCCTAAGTACTCAGTTATTCTTAATTATCTTAAATAGGACCAGCAATTTTCAGGTAATGCAGACACAGCAAGTCAACTAATCACTCTTATATGGGTATTCTCATCTGCCTTTACAGAGCCACCAAGAAAATATTTTTGGACTAGTAAATAAAAACAATTTCTCAGTTGGACAAACATATGTATTCAAAATAATATTTTGTTAATTAAAGCTTCATAAGGTAAAATTTATCATCTATTAGTAACTCCAGGGTTTTATAGCAGTACCAGTAAGAAAAAGAATCTTGAATTAAAAAAGAGAAATCACTAGTGCTTGTGTTAACATTGTTTTTTTAGTCAACCTTATTTTAAGAAGGCATTGAATAGCAGGTATCTATTATTAGTAATACCATGTATATTACCTGTAGCAAAACTCAAGTTTACAAAAAGAAAAACAAAAAAAAAAAAAGAAGAATTAAGCTTTCAATCAGCTTTTTGATATGGTCCAGCAGAAACAGCTGTGCATCAGCAACATCTGAGACCAAGGAACTTGTGAGAGAAGCATAGCACGACTGCAGTCAATACTCACCCGAAATGCTGCAAGGATGATTCTGGTTACTTTCTCTTTGACAGATTCCTGAAGAATATCTGACAGCACGGGGACAATATTGTACCGACGAAGATATTCACACATTTGAGGGCTAAATGCCAGCAGCCACACACAGAAAATCATCTGATACTGGAGCTGAAAACCGCATTTGTTGCTCAAGACACCCATGATGCTAAAAAATTGACATAATACACATTTGATTTTTAAATAATGGTTGCATTGCTCCAATCTGAAACACTGAAACAAATGGTAACATGAACTTATTGGAAAGAGCTGCTGAGGATGAGCATACAACACACACCTCACAGTAACCTGCATCGCTATTTATTACTGTATAAGTAGCTTGTTCAGAAAGCCATCTTTTAAAGATATGGTTATTTTCTCCTCAGCCTCAGAGCCATAAAGCAGCTTTTCCCACGTGAACTGATGTGGTACTGTATACATCTGGTTCACCAAGACAGTTTTTCTACTGGCATGTTTAAAGCATTATTTGTCATTCTAGAAGAGAGAAATCTCAGCTACTTCTTCAGACTTAAGAAATAAACAGAACAAAATCTACACCAACCGAAATTCTTTCCTTAATTGTACTTGTTCACAGGAGTGTCTGAAATGCGCTGAAGTATTAATTATTTAACAGCAAGTTCTCAGAAAATGGCTCGTAGATACAAATATACAAAGTACTGCTAGAAAAAAAAATAGTGTCACAAGATCTCCAAGAAGACATCATGCAGAAGGTTTGCTCGGCTGAAATTTTGAAAATTTAATAAGCAATTTACAGGTCAATTTTGAAATAGCTAATTCAATTTAAAATTTAAAAAAGAATCTACATTCAACATCATTCTTATCAAGTTTAAGACTAGTTCAAACACGGTGAAACACAGGCTTATTGTAAGGCTTTAATACTTGATTTAAAAGCTTCCTTGGTTTCAGCAGTGTCATCTTGACACATATGAACATCACCTGAAATTTTACTTTACTAGTAATTTTGACTTTTCTCCTTTTCAGTGTAAAGGGATATTTTTCATTAAAGTGCAAATGATGTACCAACCATCCCCAATAGAGGTATGGATAGCAAAAACATTATTTATAAGCAAGCATTTTTTAAATAAGATTAGTGCTGAAATCCTAGCCTAATGCAAAGCTATTTATTAGGAGAATTGGATAAAAAAATGACCTACTTGAAGACATATGTGGAAAAAAATTTGTCTTAGCTCTAGAAAATGTTTCTCCTTTCACTAATATTTTCAGACAGAACAATTCTAAACTCAGACTACGATCATTAGCAGAAACTCATTTCATTAGTCCTTGTTCTATTAAAAAATAAACAGAACATCTTCAGCTGAAGACAAATGGTTATATTCCTGTTCAGACACATACTTAAGCAGTTCTTCTTGAACAGGGAAGTTGCATTAAAGCCTCAACAGTGGAAGTTTCATTTGTCTATCTGACTGTGTTAATGTTTGAAAACAAATCTCTTTTGTACTCAAACAGAACAGCTGTCTACTACAAGAGAGTTCTATTCCAAAAAAAAGGTCACTGGGGAAAGTATTACTCTAAGTGCAAGTATACCCATATAAATTGAAATAGATGCTCACCAATTTACTCCATCCGCTTCCACCCATGCAAAGCGGTATTCATTGACCCTGAGCATCAGCTGCAGACATCCAGCAACACATTGTACATACTGGGAACTCTGGGGGAAAAGAACAACACATTACTTCTTACAAGAAGAGTCAGGTAGTAAGTGCTGAAGTACAGTTTTCCTAATTAGGCTTTACTGGCATAAAAGAAGAGTTCTGAATATTAAAAAAGCATTATGCAAGTGATACCACTTTACATTATCAGAATATCTGAACATGCCTTCCTTCAGTATCTATGAATGAAAGCTGTCTTCTATTTGAATATATTTGCCAGAGCATGTTTTCCTCTCTTCTTACTCAATCGTCAGCATTACCTTCACTAATACTAATCATACATTAATCAGATATGCTGCTGATAAAATGTTGTTGGCTTTTTTCCTCCCTATAAGGCTTTCCCTTGAAAGTCTCATGGTAGCTCGCTCACATAATACAAGACCAAACCTTTCAAACATTTAATGAAGTAAAGAAGTTAGGCAATCCCATATGAAAAGAGAGGAGGCAATAAACAGAATTGAAAATAAAGAGTAACTCATTCTGTGTCTCTCATTAGAGATTTAAGTCCTTTATGTAAAAAGGACTTATGCTAAGTCTGTGCATCTGGGCTCAAATCATCTAGAACATCAATCTCCCTGTGAAAGTATTCATTTTCACACCTCATGCAAATAAAACAGCTATAAACACACAGACAGCTCTCCCACCCCAAATAATGCATTAATTTATCTGCATCACCAACCCCTGTACCACTGAACTTGGAGTTTTCTTTTTAAAGAGTCGGTCATAAAAGCATTGTCTTCCAACACTATTATAATTGAAATTTCGTAATAGATTCCAGCTCTCATTTCCTGTATAAAAGGCTATAACTGCATCTCTCATTTATTCTGAAATTAGCCAGGACCTGCTTGAAAATCCTGCAGAAGCTAGATCTGAAATCCGAACACTAACGAAGTTAAGACAATACTTACCCAATTTAATTATCCTAGAACATGTCTGCACTCTCAGCTCTGCTGCTCTGGGACCCTGCCATGGCACAGTACATCCATGCAGTACCACAGTGCAATGAATACAGATTTCTGAGCAAGTCAGAGGAGCTCACAGCTCCATAGTAAGTGGTGTTGGGTGCTGTAGAACTACTTACTCTTTTACGGCTGTATGACAGAGGGCTGTCAGTCTAACAAAACCTAACACTATGGAACACAGATCTGCACATGAAATACTGAAATACTTCAACTTCTGTGCTCAGGCCACTGTTTTACATCCTACCCATAGTCATTCATAACAGTATTACATCTTTTCTACTTTAAACTCCAGACGGGGTAATTTAAGAGGCTGTCCTCTACAGGAAGCTAACACTTTAAAGCCATGACTACATTTAGAAGGACAACAAATCCCGAGTTAAGTCTTCAGAGAAACTGTGACTCCTTTCAGGCTGCAAAAGGAACAAAAGACCAAACTGAATTCTACTCCACATTCAAGAACTATGATAAACTGCCTCCTCATGCCACAACACCACAGAAAATCCAGTTAGGATGAACATTCGCATTTGTTATACTGCCACAGTTCATTTCCAAGCTCAGCAGCTATTATAGCTACATGAAATTCAGTAATAAAAAAAATATTGATGTAAAAAGGACAATCTATTTTCCTCTGAATCCAAGGTATTCAAATATGAAAAGTTTACAGCTTTGAATGCACTCTAGCAATTTCATGCTACAGTGGTTTAGGGGCATTATCAGCTTTAATATCTGATGTGCCCTTTTCTAAGTTCTGCACAGCACAACAGTCAAAAGCTTCTCGGTTTCAGGTTTCTTCTACAAGTCCAACAGCTCAGGGGTAAACAGTACTGAACCACAGAATCACTTGGGCTGGAAAAGATGTCTAAGATCACCAAGTCAAGGACTTAAAATTATTTGAATATTAAATTAATTTTATATAATTTTTTCAAGTTTTAACAAAGAGAATCCTAGATATATCTACAGCTTTAACAAGACAAACGAACTTGTAAAATATGCGCTTCCACTGCCAATATTCTATGTGAAATCAATGTTTAAAAATACTTTTGTTTCTTGGCGCCATCACCTGGCACTCTGCTGTACAGTTCTGATTCCAAGTACTTCTTATCACTGGCACCAGAAGAGATCTGCACCTTAATCCGAAGAGTGGATATCACCTGCCCAAAACAGCGGATCGACAGATTTCAAAGATATACTCACACCACTTGTGGAGACTGCTCCTGCATCCACTGAACCCCCTGTACCACGTAGTTTCTAGGAAAAGAAAAAATAAAAGTTTAAAATCAGAGTTGTTCTTCACTCTTAAGGAACAGTTGTTACCAAATTTCTTTCAATTCTCCAATCTTTCTAGTCATAAAAAAAAAATTAGAATCTGTTAGATATTTTTCCTGCTTAATATATTATTGTAATATATTGTATTTATTTCCCACACACACTTTACATCTAGAACGTATTTGGAGCTGAACTGGTATGTCAACATTTAATTTTTAGTTATTTAAGTGTGGATTTACTCAAGACATTTATTTACCTTAGAATTTGCAAACTGTACTCTTGCATCTCTCTGAAGGAAATTCCAACTTTAAGATTCTCCTTCCAGAGGAAAAAATAAAACTCCTTTTTAACAAGCCCAGTTTAGAAAATTATGAAAAATATACCATTACTAAAGCTACTGAATGTTTCTCCGCTCTCCAGAATCCACTTCTACTACAACACTAAGAAACTGAGGGACAAATCACTTCATTTTGAAGAAAAAATGTCCAAAAATGAATACAAAGGAGAATGATTCATCTTTGAAGGACAAGCCAGAAGTAAGTGGTTCATACTGAGCTAATATCATAAAAATACTGTCCAAGTAAGTCAGAATTTATTCAGTTTCAAGACACAGGACTAAAAGTAAAAACTTTGTACTACAGTAAACTGGAAAAAGGTTTTGATATTCGGTTTCTGCTGCCATGTGATTTTTCTTCCCAATAAAAAGCTCTGATAACCAAAAAAGCAGAGGCAAGACAAAAAACTCTTCATCTCATATTTTCTCAGTGTCCAAAAGAAAAAAACAGTGTTAATCAGCAGAAAAGGCAAAAACCTTTATCATTAATTTACATTTCAAAGACTTTTACATTTAAAATACTAAGATAAAAACTAAGTGCTTGAATAAAGAACATTTAGCTTTAAAAATGACAAAGTAAAATTTCATTTTAAAAGAACAAAACCAAAAATATACCTCTTGTTTGCATTATTTATGCATTCATATTCTTGAAAAAATATTCCAAAGTTACTGTAAAGTTTAAACAAAAGCAGCTTTTTACCTGTGAACTAAGCTGAGTTTTAATCCAGTTGAAATAGTAATTCAAGTCACTGCCTTCCATAAGCTCTCTCCCCCAAGCAGCCAGTTTGGCAATAATTCTTGCTGCCTGAAAAAGAATGCAATAGACAGATTTTTTTAAACATAGCAATTTCAGATTTCAGTGAGAAGTTCTGTAAACTTCGGAAACCAACTTCAGATAAAAGATAGTCCCTTACAGAAATCTACCTGTTTTCTATGTAAGGGACTCTTCATGCCTGTTATCAGTTACCTGCAGCTGTTGAAGTTCACAAGGCACCAATAAAGAACATAGAAGGAGATGGAGGGATGCTATTGATGGGCTACTGCTGTAGGACACCATTACAGTCAGAAATCAATCAAAAGCAAGACACTTGATGGCCTAACACATGCAGGCTTGATTTAAGCAACTATGGCATATGCCAATACAAATGATAACATAGTATTGAAGGGTTTATGTACTTCAACTGAAGGAAGTCATTTTCAAGAAGGGAAAAGTTTTAAGCCCAGAAAAACAAGAGCAGAAAAGCAAAATGGAAAGTACAATTCAAGAATGAAGTTGGGGAGTAAAAATGTGGTCAGGTTAAGAGTTTTCATGATGCCTATGGCCCAAGAGTGCTTAAACAAGAGTCTATTTCTACATCAGCCTTTCCAAATTATATTTGAAGTAAATCTATGTTGCAGCCTGAAGCTTATTTGCAAAAGCATTTGAGCCAGCTTACATATAAAGAGGCAGTGTAACCAAGAAACAACTGAAGCAGGGGTTCATTTGCGTGAACACAGTTCCATCAAGCAGTGAGGACGCTATTCCAGCCACCCTTCCACCTTACTGCATTCACATGTGCAGCACCACCACCACTGATTTCTAGAGGGATTACAAGTGTGAGTCTGGAACAACAATCGCTACACTAAAATGTGTCAAATCCTCTTCTGAATGCAAGTAAATCACCCTATAAAATCCCTCCAGCTTTAAAACACAAGATATTAGCTCTCTAGTCAACCATACTTCTGAGTTAAAACTGCTACCTGGCCCCTGAATGAGAGACCATTTATGCTTAGCAGAATTTGAGCCTGCACAGAGGATGAGTATATTTATCTGCCTAGGCAGATGTAATGATGTTGCATCAAAAGTCTTCCAGTGTGCACAGTAAGGAGAAAAATAAAATAAACCCAACAAAAATAACACAATCCTAAAACTTGGTTTTGAAGACATTCATGTGCTTTAAAAAAACATGCACTATACTAAAAGGTATAATAAGGCAGTAAACTTAGTGGATCCACTTAAAGCGGATTCACTTCCCATGAGGTACTCTGTGACTTGTTAAGTTATTTGTATATTTTTGCAGTGCCTAAAGAAAACAGTATCTGAATAACACAAATCTGAGTAGAGAAATGCTACCATCAAAATTTCTATACCATATATTTAAAAACCACCATTCCAGGGAGACTAAATAGTCTCTGTCTTTCCACTGCAAGGGTCTAAAAATTATGCCTTACCTGCATATGTGACCAGTCAGTATTGTTTGACTGCTCAAACTGCAGTTTTGCAGGATGGGTCTTCAGTAGCATTACCACCAAAAAAACCACAAAACAAACTGCACTGACCAAAAAAAAAAACCCCAGCCACCTCCTCCCTCAGCTACAGCATGAAACAGGATTCACATCCACGCAGTCAATCAATTAGATTAAATAAAGAAATAAATAAATCAAGCCTGACATTTTTCTTGAGAACATGGCAGCTCACTGTTCAAGTTGCAGCACCAAACAGTTGCACTGGCCACACCCCAGGGCAAACAGCATGGCTTGTTCGGTGTCCTGGAATCCTTGCACCAGTTCTGCCACCACAGCCTAATGCAGGCCAGGTAGTGGGTTTCTACTTTGAGCCTCTGATTTGACTCTACCATATCATTCCAGCACAAACATATGCAGTGAAGAACAATTCATAGCTGTGAAGTTTTCTCTTTCTCAAGCCATAATATAAGTTTCACTGTTGGAAACTGTGGTCTCCACTAGGAATTTACAGTAATACAAACATATTTTTGCCCCACAAGAAAAAAAACCTGCTGAGACAAAATGGCCAGTTCTCATCACTGAGGACAGAAGAATATTAAGATTCCAGAAGTTACTCCATATACAAGAACAGCAAAGTAGTCAAAGCACAGCAGAAACTATACAGTGCACATGGCTGTACTGGCTTTGGCTGGGATGGACTTAATTTTCTTCATAGCAGTCCATATGGTGCTGTGGTTTAGACTGGTGTCCAAAACAGTTCTGGTAAGATATCAATGTTTTAGCTGCTGCTGAGCAGCAGTCGCACAACATGAGGCATTTCTCTGTTTCTCACTCTACACTTTCAGTGAGTCAGTTGGTAATGTGAGCATATGAGAAAATAAGGTTCATCGAGGTAAAGATATTTCCCTTGCACAAGATGAGAACTTAAATTCTAATATTTGTGCAGCATTGACTGGCAGTTGTGATAAAAGATTTTCAGGTATGTTCAATTGTACTTATTGTTCTAAAATCCCTGCTTTTCTGAATTTTTAAAACCTGCCCTAATCTCCCAGAAATAAACTAACACCAATAAACAATGTAACTTTGCTTTTTAAAATGTGGTTAGGTGAAGCTTGTGTTAAGAATGACTCATCTAGACTGCAAGAGGAAAACTTTCCAGTCTAGGCAGAAGTTTAGTTTCAAATTCCAAAGTCTCCTGAAGAAAAATAGAACCAGCATTTTTTTCTACCATCTTCAGAGACAGGTTCATTTAAAACTTACCATATGCACAGTGAAGAGATCTTGTCGATTCAACATCGGCAGAAAATAGGACCATGCAGTGTTTTTACCACGTTTTGCATAATCAAAGAAGATGCAAACACGCTGATGGTTTTCCTGTAAAAATTCAGAGAGAGGAAAAGATGACAGACTTGTAAAAGTATTTGACAAAAAGCAGTTATTTGCTCCTTGGTATGTTGGCATAGATTATCAGAGCGTATCCTGGCTTGTAATAGCCCACGGAAATTTTTCAGTTAGACAATTACTTGTGGATACAGCTCATTTCAGCACTCCAGCATTAAGGTTGGAGACTTGGGGTGGAGGAAACAAACCTTGAAGCCTTAGCTATGCCCTAGTACTCCAACATCTGCTTGAACAAAAACACATATCCTTTTGAACACACATGTGGAGTAAGGCAAATGAGAAACAAGCTAAATACTGTCATTTTTTAAGAGAAACACTACTCTTCATCTAATCAATTATGCTTGATTAAAGTCCATACAAAGTTTTAAACGTATTTCTACTTCTACACAAGAGCCTGTTGTTCAACTTCTGCTACAAGTGAAACCTTGGGGGTGTAAATGAGCCTTTCCACTTCTCTCAATGAGAAGAAGCGAGAGAGAAGGGAGCTCTTCTCTCCCAGATGAGGCTGCAACTGATTCAGCACTTATCTCAGGCAACCTGCATATCTACAAGACGACACAGCCACCTCTCCAGGGCTCCTACACTGAGTCACAAGAGACTACAACTACCTGAGCCTGGGCTCTGGGGACAGCCTCTTTAAGTACTTCCCTTAATAATCACTATGCAAAGCAGCTGTTACAGTTCTCCCTACAGGAGGCCAGAGAACAGGCCATACTATCATGAAGGAGAAAGAAAAGTTCTGCTGTTTCCTAATAGCCTAGAATATAGACTGACAGTGTCTCAAAAAATCTAATATTTGAATCCTTGCTTTTCCTCAAGCATTTCCATATGCTTTCCAGTCTGGTGGACTGGAAGCTTTCCTTCTGAAGAAATGTCTCCCCAGTGAAGTCAAACTACTATGACCAAGTACACAACTCCTATCAAGGAAGGCAAATGAGAAACTCACAAAAGGACAGTATCTCAGTTCCCACTATCCAGACATTTTAATTTTCAAATTCCCCTAGCTAGAAAGGCTTTTCTCCATCAATTCTGCACCCTATTATTAACTCTAGGGACCAAGAACCAGCTAGGCAAGCCTCCTTGCTGGAATATGATCCATTAAACACAAGATGACCTGAATGTATACGTGATCCAAACAGTGGCATCTTACTAAGCCTTAGAGCTTCAACCAACCCTTCCCTGAAAGTAATAGTCTTTACCTCAAAACACTCACTTTTACTCTTCCAATTCTCTTCCCCATCCCACTGCTGGATCAGTGAGCAAGTGGCTGTGTGGTGCTTAGCTGGGGTAAAACCACAACAGTACTGTACCACTTGGGCTGCAAATTGCTGCCCTGATCACTGACTGTGGAAGCTCAGATGCCATCAGTTATCTGCCAGTTATAACTCTTACAGTGATCCATTCTCTACATGGCATGTGTAAAAAAGCACCCAGAAATGTTCTCAAAATGTGTTGTTCAAACTATGTAATAAATAAAAAAGTAAGATCTCAGGAACGCAGAGCCTTTGGTCGAGAGCTTTTACTCTGGGAGGGCTCGTTTGATGAGAAATGGCAGATCGGTCAAATAAATCACTGCTAGCATCTGCCTGTGCTAAAACAGTCTAGCTAAAAAAGATCAAAACTTACCAGATCAATGTTTACAGCATAACTAAGGAAGAGACAGACAAGTCTGGAAGCAGAAATGCTGAAATAACTTCCCCATGCTGTCAGTCAGAAGACTCGTCTGGTTTGCTATTAAAGTGCAGGATCAAGACAGAAGGGAAGGAGTGGAAAACTTCCCGCGGCCCTGAAATAGGGGAAGTTGCACCTTCCTAGGGAGATACTGACTACATTGATAAAAAGAAAATTCTGAAGCTCTCACATCAACAGTTGAATAATTTAGCAGCTGTCATTTCTGAAGAAGCATAATGAAGTTCAGGTGGTACTGGTACCTGCAGCAACTACAGTGTAGATTCTTGAAGATTTCATAAGTAACAGACTGTGCAGTGTGACGAGGTTACTAATCCAAACAAATTGTTACAAGAATTTATCAGATGAAGAGAGTAAGAAATGTTTCCTCAAGGCAGGCAATATGCTAATGCTCTCCACCTTCAGAAGCAAGCAGAAATGGTGATAATCTCATACAGTAAATACCACACTAATTTCAAATTTGCCAGCATTCAAAAGAAATCCTTCTTAGAAAGGTCAGTAACTAGAACTGCTGGAACAATCTTAGACACCCAAGGAGGCTTTTGGTGAGCTCAAAGCACAGTTGACGTAATTTTTACCACCTCATAAGAAAATCGTAGAAAGATAATAGAATAATCACAGTCAGTCATTATCAGACAAAAGCTGGATGCTGCTACCTGCGATAGCTTCTAGAAGTTTCAGCCATCAAAAGCAGCTTCAAATATTATTTGTTCGTCTCATGAAACTGCAGCAAACATACTTTCTCAAGGCAAATTTTACTCAGAGTCAACGGCACCATGACAGGCCACCTCCTCAAACAACTTTTTGCTTAAAATCTTTGAATGTACTGAATTAAGATGAGTCAGGCAAAGACTGGAGACTTCATAACCACTACAGGAAAAATGGGGCAAGACTATTTACATCAGCATGTATTGACAGGACAAGAGAGAATGGCTTCAAACTGGGTGTAGGTTTAGGTATTAGGAGAAGATTGTGAGGCACTGCAACAGGCTGCACAGAGAAGCTGGGGATGCCCCATCCACGGAGGTCTTCAAGAACAGGTCAGATGGGGCTTTGAGCAACCTGGTCTAGTTGAAGGTGTCCCCTGCCCATGGCAGGGGGGCTGGAACCAGATGACCTTCAAGGTGCCCTTCCAACCCCAACCATTCTACGATTCTATGATACTGTGGGTTCTCGTGCCCAGGCAGTCTGCAGAGACCCTGCACTAAACTCACAGTCACACCATTATTGGCCAATATGCTAATTTCTGACAAGAATCTTACTCCTTGAAAACATCCAACCAGGGCTCAATAAGGCACCACTGGCTGTCTGTTCAGCTCCCTAAACACGACCAAAACAAAACAGAAGTCCTGTTTCAGCCTTGCTGAGTGGAGATGTAACAGGTTAGGAAACCCTGAGATAGTGCCATGTAGATGCCTGCACACAAGCCTTCTACGCCGGCAGCAAGGCGTCCCTGAATAATGCAATCACACACAACATTGCAGAAGTCAGTGCAGCCTTTTGGACACTGAAGCAGAATTTCTGAAGTGAAAAAGGCATCCAACTTCAAACAAAAACAAATATGTAGTGTGCACCAACATCTCTGTTCTCCTATATCACTATAAAGCCTGAATAATTAAAAGCCATTATGTTTAACATTAAGAATTCCACACATGCCACTTCTGGGGCATGGCAAGGCCCAAAATACAGCCATGTCATAAACTCAAGAAAACACATACATCTAATCACTTATGACAGAAACGATACAGCAAAAGACAGACTACTCAGAACTACTTTCTGTGTCTACTTAGAACTATTCCATCTGTTCAAGAGTGGGCCAGTGAAAGCATTACCTGTGGGGTATTAATTCCACAGCACAGGTGATGTTATCAGCTATCATATACTGTAGTTGCACGCTATGTGCTAATGCCAAAGCACGTCAGCAAAACAAGACCGAGGAACACTCACTAGAAGTTCTGAAAAAGGGCAAGTGAAATGATGACTTCTCTAGCCACTGATGCACTGAAAGCAAGACCCATTGCTCACAAAAATAGCCACAATAATCAGAGTTCTCACACACTGTGTTAACCAAAACAAGGTATTCCCAACTCAGTGTCCTAACAAAGGAATGACACTGAGGCTTATTTTTGTCTTCTCTGCTTCTTGATGTTTGTGTCACACTTGAAAAAAAGTAAAACTAAAAGAGAAAAAGTGACCAAGCTACAGATGAGTAAATTGCTGCCACCACCACTAGCTATTATCCTATTATCCTAGGTGTCAGAGCACTCACTTAGGGCTCTAATGTGCATACAGGTGCCTGAAAGAACACCATGGTCCCCATGTTATACAAACTGTGGAGAGGTTCATGCTTTTCAACTTGCCTGTTGAAATACTGAATACTCAGAGCTGGAATTAGAACTCACATGGTTCACCTCCCAGGGCAATACCCTAAACCAACTGCCCTAAACACATTTCACTGTAACCTTGTATCAAATATAACATAAAACAGGAGGAGAGAAACTATCAAACACAGACAGTTTATGTGAATACTAGGAAAAAAAACCTCACACAACTCAACTCATCTTGCTACATCACTCCAAATGACTTTTCTTAGCCTACTTCAGAGCAAGGAAACCAAGGCAGGATTATGTGACTGAGTAAAGCCTCTTCTTGAGCTGTCCCAATCAGCTCAGCAGTCCTGAGACCAAGTTTAACAGCCTACTCTTATAAGCCACTGTCGTCCACAGCTACTAAGAGCTGTATGTTACACTGAATTAAAACTTCCTGGTTTATAATTAAACCATGCAGAATTTCAGAATATGTTGTCCTAAACAACCTAACTTATGTTGGAAACCTGAAGCTGCAGAAACTACACCTTCTTGCTGAGGGTGGCCAAATTAACACCCTCATAGGAAAAGCTTCAACAGCTTCAAGTAAGAAGTCATATACTCCCTACACCACAGGAAAGAACTGAGGTCACAAGTCCCAAAACCTGAGAAACCTTTAGGTTGGGAAAGACCTTCAAGATCACCAAATCAAACCATTAATCTAACACTGACAAGTCTACCACAACATAAGACAATATATCAAATGTAAAAAGCATTTAGAAAAAAATTCTGCAAATTCACATAAAATGAAACCACTACACAACACTAGCCTTAACATCCAAGTTTTGCATTAAACATAGTTGAGAACCAACAGACAAGCATATGAGTTTGTTTTACTTCCAGAATTTGAACATATTACAAGACTAAGTTACCCTTACAACTTTAGGTCTAACATTTAATCTCTGAAGACAAGATCTGAAAATTTAATAGAATATTTTTAAAAGAGTATGACAAACACCTGAAGATACATGAATTACACTAAGGAAACATTCAAGCATGCATTTAAAGACTTAAAAATAATACAGATTATTGACCTACTTGCAGCATATCATCAACCATAGTCAGAATGTACTGAACAGTCTGTTCCTTGGAGATATGAGTCATCAAGTTTATAAATGTTTTAGCACACTAGAAAAATAAGAGACATTAAAATTAATATTAGCAATTGTCTTTGTTCCTTTTGATAATATAAAACAGGACCTCATTAATTCACAGTTAATTCTTACATAAGCATTGAGCATCCCAACATCTTATTCAATTGCAGTAAGAGATGAATACATTTGACATTATCTCACAAAGAAAATTTTCTGTCACATTGGTTGTTACCCTTTACAGATTGTTTCATGGCTTTCAAATTAAATAAGTACTCGCTAGTGAAAGACACCACCGTGCTTTGTCGAAAGATTAGAAAAGTCTCCCTCAGCATCTTTTTTTTACCGTAGCAAGAAGATCAAGTAAATTGATTGAACAGCAACTAAGTCAGACATAGCACAAAAAAAGTTTCAGCAACTTGAATGGGAGGGAGGAAGACAGGTAACTACTCTGTTCACTTGCTATATACCTTGTGGAAAAATCTTTGTTCATCTTTGAAGAATGTTACAATTTCAGCAACAGGCTGAAATAGTTACAACATTACTTTTTACACTTCCTCCTTCCCCCTCACCACATTCAACTAAAACTGAGAGGAAATGGAACTCTGAACTGCTACATCGTAATTATATAGTGACATATAAGGTATACCACATATGTTTTTGTTACTATGCAAACTATGATCCATTACATAACAGTAACATAGTACAATTTGGAGAGAAAAGAAATACAAAACCAAAACAAACAGCCTAAAATTAAAATAGAAAAAATGGCTAGACATTTTTGTGTATTGAATGTATCTACTCTTCACCTTCCTCCCTGCCTCTCCCAACCCTCTTGATGTCTGACATTCTGTGCTAGAACCTCAGGCTGAGATTCTATCGATTCAAACATTATTAAAGTGTCTTTGGGCATCCTGCCTGGACTCCACAAGGGCAAAGGGCTGATTCAGTCCTGAATCAGCTCTGTCCAATGCAGAGGTGTCATATCTTACCATGCCCAAAATGACACGAGACACCCATGTCTAACTGAATCCACCTTAGCAGCCAATGGAGTCTATGCTGTAACTAAATTATAACTGCTTAGCTAACTAAGCAGCAATCACTAGTAGTAGCTGTCCTCAATAAACTATAAAGAAAGAAACTCAAAAAAAGAAGTGACTCAAGTACAAGTGTGTATGATTAAGTAAACTGGGATGAGGAAAGCCTTGAGCTAGCTCGTCCCACAACAGAGTCAAAGTCAGATGACATTTAACAATTATTTAGTAGGTTTTAAAAATAACAAAATAACACCCAACCTATATCTAAGAAAAAAGAAAATAATCACAATAACAAGTTTTACACTTATTCCATAACATAACTGTATACAGCCAAGAATAAAGTAAGAGTTGGTATGAAAATTTCCTTCCTCCCCAAAAGAGATTTCATTAAAAGAAAGTTACTTGATTGCCTTCCGTTTGCAACAACTCCTGTTTTTCTTCTGAATTTCTCTTCTGTTCAAATCTTTGAATAAATTCACAGTCTTCACCTGAAATCATCTGACCCCTGAAAAACAAAATATGAAACCATAAGTAACATGAACAGTAAGTTAGAAATAACTGTATTGGGTTCACATGGCAAGGTTTTGTTAGAAGGGGGCTGCTTGAGTGGCTTCTATGAGAAGACATCACAAGCGGCCTTCATGTCAGACAGAGCCAGTTCCAGCCAGCTCCAGGACAGACCCACCACTGGCCAAACCTGAGCCACTCAGTAACGACAGTAGCACCCCTGTGATAAATATTTAAGGAGTAAAAACTGCTGTGCAACAGCAGCCATAACACAGGACTGAGAATATGTGGAAGAAACAACTCTGCAGACTGCCAGATCAGTGCTCAAGGAGGGAGAGGAGGTGATCCATGTGCCAGAGCACAGATTCCCCTGCAGCCTGTGGTGAAGACCATGGGGAGGCAGCTGTCCCCCTGCAGCCCATGGAGGTCCCAGGTGGAGCAGAGATCCACCCGCAGTCCATGGAGGACCCCCATGCTGGAGCAGGCAGATGTGCCTTACAGGAAACTGCAGTCCATGCAGGTTTTCTTGCAGGACCTGTGACCTCAAGAGTGATGTATGCTGGAGCAGTCCATCCCTGAAAGACTGGAATCTCCAGAAAGGATCCATGCTGGAAAACTTCATGAATGACCGTAACCCATGGGTGGGACACCTCATGATGGAGCAGTGGAAGAGTGTGAGAAGGAAGGAGCAGCAGAGATTGAGTGTTATGAACTGACCAGAGCCTCTAAACCCCATTCCCCTACACCACACAAAGCAAGGAGACAGAGATATTGGAGTGAAGTTGAGCCTGAGAAGAAGGCAGGGGGGTGGGAGATGGTTTTTAGACTTTTTCCTATTTTTCATTAACCTAGTCCATTTAATCAGCAATAAATTAACTTAATTTCACCAAGGAAGCCTGTTTTGCCCATGATGGTAACTCACCAGTGATCTCCCTGTCCTTACACCTCAACCCCAGAGCTTTTCGTCATGTTTTTTCTCCTCTTCTTTTGATGAAGCAAGAGTGCCCTGTCCTGACGGGCACCTGGTGACCAGTCAGTGTCAACCTGCCATACCAACCTTCATCTTGAGCTATCATAGAATCATAAAATGGTTTGGAAGCGACCTTGAAGATCATCTGGCTCCAACCCCTCTGCCATGGGCAGAGATGTCACTTATAAGATCATATTGCTCAGGGCCCAATTCAACCTGGCCTTCAACACTTCCAAGTATAAAGCAGCCACAACTTTCTGGGCAACCTGTTCCACTACCTCATCAACCTTACAGTTAACAATTTCTTCTTAACATCTAATTTAAACCTGCCCTGTTAAAGTATAAAACCACTGCCCTTTGTTCTGTCACTATATGCTCCTACAGAAAGTCTCTCTCTCTCCTTTTCATAAGCCCTGTTAAAGTATTGGAAGGTCTCCCCAAAGCCTACTCTTCCCCAGGCTGAACAATCCCAGCTCTCTCAGCCTGTTTTCGCAAGAGAGGTGCTCCAGCCCTCTGACCATCTTTGTGGCCCTGCTCTGGACCTGCTCCAACAGGTCCATGTCTTTCTTGTGCTGAGGACTCCAGAGCTGGATGCAGCATTTCAGGTCCCCACCTCTTGTGACGGCAGAATAGAGGGGATACAGTATCAACCATATCACTTTGCTAATGCTGTATCCCACAAAAAATGTCATGGGCTCCTTTCTGCAAAGGGTCTCATGTAAAAAAATTTAAAACTAATGGTGTAATAATCTCTCAAAAGGCTTCCCTATGCATCGCCTCTGAACAACATTCCCTAAATAATTTTCAAACTTTCAGGGGCTGAATGCAATGTCAGTGGTAAGAACTGAAATATGCACAGCTAGCATGCTATGCCAAAATTATAATACATAACATGAATAACAGTCTAATCCAACCAAGAAATAAGTGCTGAAAAACAAAACTAATTGTTACTTTAAGTTTGCTGTAAACACTGAAGAAAATGGTAAGGAGAACAGAGATCACGGTTCCTAACTTATTTTTAGCTTTCACTAATTACATTTTGAGTTTTTCCTGGTAGTTTAAAAACTGATATGCATGCAAGTTCATCCAAACACATAGCAAGGGGGCTTGATACAGTGAACTTCTGTGGACACCTGTAAGATAACAGATGTCTACTTAATCTTCTCCTCAACTTAATATTCAAGTGGTTACTGCCATCATCAGTGCTATTTCAGAAAGCTGTTGACTCAGCTGAAGAGTGAGACAGACTTGCAGAACACTACTGGGGTTTTTTTATAATACAAAACTTCACATCACAAGAAATAAAAAATTTGTCAAAATAGTACAGTCAGGTACTCTTCAGGTAAGAAAAGTAATTTAAAATCAAGTAGTCCTAAAAATATCTAAGATTTTAATAGGTGACTAGCTTTACTAGGTAACACCAGGAAGGCTTCAGGAAAGAAGACAATCATGCACATCATCATCAATACAAAAGTCACAGGGGATGAAAGCATTAGACATTCCTGCTTCAGTTATTTCCAAGACTCATCTCCTCTTAACATTTCCACAGAATCAAATGCCTCTTCCACTTTGCAAAGCTATGTAGCATGGACTCTTCACTGGTCTTTTCCATATTTGAGGTCAGTTTTCAGATGTTCCATGACTGGAGATTACATTAAAATCATTGTAAACTTTACAGGAAGTGTTCGCTTATTTTTTCCAGCTGGCTCACCTGGGTTCTTGAAATAGAGAAATAAGACCTACAATGTGTTCTTTTCTTCCCTCTTACTTAAATGATTATGTCTTGAGTATGGCCTCATCACAGAGCCATCTTTTACCTATTTACTATTCGAGCAAAGAATGTAAGTAGTCCAATGACGTGTGCTATTCCTGTATTCCAGCTGCTTTGTTAAAGATATCTTCATATGCACTGAGGAAAGGCAATCAAGATTTACTAGATGGAAGATTCATAAAGCCAGTGGTAGGGTAGTCCTTGCCCAACTTCTATTAAAACTTAACTAATTACAGATTAATTGTATGTGATTAGCCAACGATGACCATGCTGCTACCACACCTTTTAGACTGACCTACATTCTTTCTTGCCTGTTAAGGATGGATTTAAATAGTTATGGAAAGATGTGGACAATTCATCTGCCACAAATACTGGATTTAAAGACCCATAACTAGAAGCCTCTTTTGTTTCAAATAACACTGACCAAGCCAGGGACTCAGGGATCATACTGATACAAAAGTAACCAGATAAGCTGTTTGTTTATGAGAATATTGCCATTTACAAAACACTTCAAAGATGACAAGATGAACCCTTAATTTTCAGCTTTAATGTTGGAGAAAGCCTCAGCCCACGAAGAGTGATGCTTCTTTACAGTCAAGCTATTAGAAGAGGTCTGCCAACTGCAAAGCTTTCAAGCTTTCAAGCTTTTCCTTTTATCCTACATTAGGCCACAGGAAAAAAAGAAAAAAAAGATGTGGAGACTGACATTGCTGTGAGGAAAAAAAGACATTAAGGTTTACTCTTTATTGCTTTGTTAGCATCATTCAAAAATACATCTTCCAACCCATACAAAACATTACAAGGGATCTGACAGCTTTTTAAATGAGCTGTTAATATCTTATCACGGAACTCATACATCTGATTAATAGTTTTAGTAATTTCAAATGCATCTATTTCCATTTATCTCATTTTAAAATTGAAATAACGGGTTATTCAGTAAACCTTAACCAGTGGCAGGGGGGGAAGAAAAACCAACCAAAAAACCTGAGAAAGTGCAGAACAGCCTTAGACAGCTGATACTGGGTCCTACGATGCTATTATACATTTTCCTCATCTCCTCTTCAAAGCAACAGGAATTTCCCAGCACCTTTTAGCAAACAAGTAACCAAAGCCTCCCTCAATCCCTCTTCCTAGCAGCCATTTAATTTGTTATTTTCCAGGATGTGTCTATAGTCTTTTGCCAAGACAGAAGTCACTTTGAGTTTTAGCTATGTCTTAGGTTCAGCTGTGATAGTTAATACTCTTCCCAGTAGCTGGTACAGTTCTGTGTTCTAGATCTAGTATGAATCCTCTACTTTTATTATTTTTTAATTATTTTTTCCTCTTCCTTTTCTGTCCTATTAAAGTCCCTTTATCTCAACATACGAATTTTCCTTTTTTTTTTTTTTCCCCTGTCTGAGTATACCAGCTTTAGGCCAGGAACCCTGTAAGCACCCTTCAAAGCTCAGTGCCTGAGATACCAAGACCTGACTTTGAGAGCACTTGCTACAGGAGACAAAACTGAAACTCTAAGATTTAGAAAGCATGAATTTGCAAGACCACGATTTTTAAATCCTCCTGATCGCTCAGTATGATTCAGAAGCTTGTGATTCCTTCTTTTAATTATGCATTTCCTCCAACTCTTCTTCCTTTTTTTCTGTTTCAATGATTTAATAAAAGACACTCTGGGGGTCAGGGTGTTTTTGTTTAGTTTTTACTTTGTTTGGAGTTTTTAATATAAAAAAATGACTACCTATGCAGCAAATATTAAGCTCATAGGAAGCCATCACATCAAGGCATAATTTCTTTTATCCAAGCATCTACAGTACTTTGCACGTACCTAGAGTGACTAAATTTATCCAACTGCTTAACAGTTTTAGCATTATAAAATTAAACCAGCAAAACACACTGAATGTACTCTACAAGACTCAACCAGATTTAAAAAAAAAAAAAAAGAAAACAGAAAAAAACCCCTCACACACTACAAATTAGGAAACTTCTGTATTTCCTCTAAGACAAGACTGACTTTTAAAGTCTGAGACATTAAACCCGCTTTAGAAGGTTCTTCCACCCCCAAGAAAATAGAATAGATATTTTAGCATCAGAATTCACAAACATGCATGTGAAGTATTTGAAAACACATGGGAAGCTATGTACAAATTAGCCCTCAGGTATCTCACTTGATTAAATATAAAGTATTGTCAAATGCTGTGTACCTAGAAAACCTACAGTGCAGTAAGATGCAAGTTAAACTCTGAAACAATTTCATTTTTCCACAGAACTCATTTACTACCCTAAGAAAGCAAACCCAAACCTGCTTCAAGCAAGCCAACACACCCTCGCCTGGCATTCTGACACCCTGAGGCAAATGCTGAAAGCAACCACACAGAGCACAACAGCAACTGCATTTTCAACTCACAGAAGGCATCGACACTTCTAAAGTGCTACAAGACTCAAGATCCAAAGGCAGCAAAGTCCATGCAGAACTAATGGCCTCAACTACACCTAGTTTCCAGAACACGGGCAGACCTACACATCACCTTCCACTGTTGCAAGCTTTGCTACTTTCTCCTCCCTCAGACACAGACCCCAGCTGGAATACAACACAAAGGGCAAATTTCGGCACCAGAAAGTAAATTATCTTTTTCCACAGCCTAATTTTGTAAGGAGCGGCGAACACACTGGCAAACTGGTAATATATACAACTGTCATATCTAAGTATTTCACTTTTGTGCCAAGAGTACACAGAAAAAACATCAAAAGTCAGCAGTTGCGTGCTAGTGTAGCTTGATATTTAGTTTACAGTTACAACCTTCAGAGATGGAATAAACACTGTGTCAGTTAATCTTTAGCTCGAACTGACCTTACAAGAAAAGTCAGGCTACCAAAGTCTGACCAACCACAGCAAGCCATTTTACTTTTGCACTGAAGAACAGAGAGAGCAGAAAGAAACTTCAGAATGCCCTTCTGTGTGACCCAGAGTCCAATGCTGCTGCAAGTGATGCAATCTTTAAAGCACCTTTATACACATACAACTGCCACAGCCGGAGGGGAAAAAAAAATTCATCAGAATTTCTTGTGAAGTTCTTCGATTTCAACTACGTAAGTACTATCTATAGTTTCTTCAACTACATAAATACCATCTCTAGTTTAAGAAGCATAAATCACGTCACACCTGAGTTGATGTGTTAACTTAGGGAAAACAAAAATATTTACTCTAATTTAAAAACATCTGATGACTTGTAGTAATGCCTTCTTATATGCAAGTTTACCACAATAAGTGCACAGACTGTCAGAACAAGGAGCTCAAAAGAAAGAGAACTGTTCTTTCAAGCATCCCATTTTCCTTCTGCTCTACAAATGAGACCAAACCAGACCACTCTGACCTGCCTCAAACAAGTGCATCAAAGAAAATAGTTTCCACTCATTTGATAACGTGCTTCATTCCAGAAATGAATCAATATAGCTGCACTGGCTGACTTTCCAAGAAACCCCTTAAAGCTCAGCCTCAAAGACACCATCACATCCAAACCTGTCCATTGTAAAAAAGGACATGGCCAAAACAAGGTACGAGTTTATTTCCTTTGGAAGCACCAAAAGTTCTGCTGATGTTTTTCAATAACTCATTATAAGGAAACTCCTCAGCCAAAGAAGTAGCTGTCTTCAAGACGCTCCACAATCCCTCTGGCACCATTTAAGTCAATCCTTGAAGCAAGCATAGCCAGAAAGCCTGGCTGTTATCAGTAAATACAAGACACAAAAATTACATATATTTCAGGGCAGTAATAAAGAGGACACACTGTTATTGACACACAAAGGACACCAAGCATCAAAAAGTCTCACTCCTGCTCTCAGAGGATCACAAACAATAGCCAAATGCATTACAATAGCCTCCGAAACCCAGCTAATTCGAAGACAGGAAATAACTAGTTTATTCTTCTTTCATAGATTCCAGAACAAAAGAAAGTAAAATTCTACAGGTAAAATCTGAAAAGAACCCTGCCCTCTAGTCAAAAGATGTTATATAAAAATTTGCTGCCAGATTTACAAACAAAACTCCTCATTTCTTATACTGCATCAGAGAAAGAGAATCCCAAGAATGAATGAAAATTATTAACAGCAGACCACATAGCCAAACAAATAATACTACATAAATACAACTCCTTGTCAAATAGAACCATCCCCTATACCAACAAAAGCAACAGATTAGTCTCACCAGCCCTACAGAGCCACCAGAGAAGCAGCGAAAGAGTCTCATATTCACTTCTACGAACAGTGAACAACTGTCCTGCCGCTTTCATCCCGAGTAACTGCAAACTAGTTGTTCACTGCCACTAGGACAGCATAGGAACAGCTCTTCAGGTATCCTTGAGACACACTTCCTATCAGACACGTAAGAGGGCACACAGTAACAGCAAAAGCCACTTAGATTGTTTGAAAAGTGCTTGGGAGCTGCCACTGTCGAGTTACCACCCCAACCTTTCTCTTTTGCCTGCAAACCTACTGAGTACCACACTATACACTGAACAAGGAATGGATCCACCTTAAAAATAGCCCAGCAAAAAAAAATTTCCTCAGAAGATCAGTTCCTTTATACAGATTTATCATGCAGATATACAATTAGATAAAAAAGAATAACACAATTCAATGAATGGAATAAGCAAGTCTGAAATACACAGGACGGGGCAAAGCAGGTAGTCATTAGTAAGCTTCCACTGGGTTAGCATTTCTCAGCTTACATGTGTACAGTTTTGCAAGGTTATTTAATATATGACATATAAATGTATGTATCACAGCAATCTGAAAAAAATCCTATTTTTTAAAGTGGTATAATGTTGATAATCACAAAGCATCATTAGTATGGTTTTTTACCTCTACAATCATGAAGATTTCTGCCACTTCAGTTACAAAGCAATTAACTATAAAGTAATCTGCTATTATACACGGATCCTCAGGAGATAATAGTAATTTACACTTCATCAATATTTCTCTATATACCTACCTGTCACAAGGAACAGGCTGTAAGAATGTTGCATTTCACTTCAGAGTACAGAGGACTAGTGAAAGTCTGTTTCTTCTCCCCATTTCCTACCTCATCCATAAACCTTTTCCTCATCTTGTCTCTATGTCCTCTCAGGACAATATTTCTCTTGCTTCTCCTAGTGCCATCATACCCATGCCAAAGGAAACTCTGAGCTTGGCTGCAACAGCAGCACAGCTCTCCCCAGACTGAAGTATTTGTTTCAGCCTACTCCCTGATCTACTTGCTTGAGCTGTCCTCCAGTATTACTGCTCTTTTACTTAAGGTACAGCTTATTTTCCTGGATTACCACTCCAGTTTTGCTAGTACAATTTGTATTCCCACAAAAAGCACTTCAGCAACAAGTCATACCATACCTACACTTCAGACAATTATTACTGTAAACTCTTCTTAATTCAGCAGTCATCCAAGAAGGCTAAAACTGAGACTGGTGTTTGAATTATCAGGAAAAAAACCTCAGTTTTACCACACATTGGTGCAAACCTATACTATTTGCTATTACAGCATTCAGATGACAAAACTAGAGTTCCCCTTCTGGTAATAAGTCGTAAGAAAATTTTCCACAGCCACTTCCACTTAATGTAGGCTTTTTCCAACTACTTCCATGTAGACAGAACATTCTTCACTGCAACATAATGCTCTACTGTAGCCTAAAATCTCAAAAAGTCTAACGCTTAAGAGCGAAAAAGAATGTGGAAATTTTTTACTTACTGGAGATACGACTGCCAGTTTACTTTGTTTGCACGAACTTCAGCAGCTTTGGCAGCAATGATGTTTGTTGGGACAGCAGCATCTACAGCACCTCGGATATCCATCTTGACTGACAATTAAAATGTACCTAGAAATGCAAATCAGATTTGCGACCTCTTATTAAACAGCAGAGTATTTGTCCAATACCTTAAAGAAATAAAAAGAAAAATCTGTTTCCAGGTGTCCCATTTATTAACACTGTACTAAGCAGCTTCTGAAAAATCTGAGTTTTATAAAATATTTAAAATGTGGCTTACTGGAAACAAACAGAAATAAGGCATACCTACACACTCAACTGTAACCAATCACAAGTATACTAAAATAAAAGACATAGACCATTACTAAACAACTCCCAGTCCTGTGAATACTTAAATAATGAATTTAAGTTATTCGAATTAAGGCAACTCTTCTGCAACATCCAAGTAGCCCTACACATTAGAGAAGCTGTCTTCTTTCCAAATCTTCTTTCCAGGCTTAAAACTCAGTGCATATCCTCCCCACTCCCTCCCCCACCCACATTAGGACTGATTTACTTCAGGTATTTGTCGAAGAGTATTCAGACATTAGAAACATACAAACTACAACTTCAGGAAAAAAAACCTGTAAGTATATAAATTAAAACCATGCTACACAGACTAACAAGAAAATCAAGATTATTAGTGTACAGAAAGCAAACTGAAAAATATATATGAACAGAAGCTCTTTATCAGGATATACCACATTACCAGACAGTGACCTTCACCACTTCTTTCCCCTTCCTTTATGGTTTTTTTAATCTCCACCTGACTTTGATGCCAAAACAAGAAGTGTGCTTGCAAAGACTTCAGACCCAGCTGGAGCTGGAATTCCTTACAAGCTAAACTGTACCCAGCCTCTCCACGTGGCCTATTTCTGGACTGTTCCGGCCTCCCTCACAGAGCAAGCAAGAGCAAACTGGCACATTCAGGCCCATCCCCAGCAAGCACACCTCGCTTGTATGACTGAATGAAAATACAGTTCTAACAAAAGAAAGGAAAAAAAAAAATGAGGAACTATCCTGCGCAAACAGAGGAGGACAAATGTCCTCCCTTTGAAACCACTTCAATGAGCAGACACGCACACAGACGGCACCACTATGTCCTTCAATGACCACTGAAGGTTTCCAGGCTCTTACTGACCCACCCAGAGCCATTTAAACACTGCCCGAGGGCAGAGTCGGTAACAGCAGCTTCAGAAGCTGCAGTAAAGCCGAAGAAGCCGAGAGGCGCCTGGGACAGGGAGAGACCAGGCACAGTC
>VZTF01008717.1:150173-224136 GCA_013397755.1 Cnemophilus loriae | reverse complement strand
CGCTCCCGGCACAGGCCCACCGGCACGGCCGCCTCCCGAGGGGCCTGGCAGAGCCCAGACCCTCGGGGAAGCACCCTTCGCATCCCCCCAGGCCCGCCAGAGCCGCCGGGAGAGGCCGTGCGCCGGCACACTCCGACCCCGAGACCCACCGCGCCAGGGCCCGGGGCAGCTCCCACTCACCGCAGGGCCGCGCCGGCGGTGGAGACCGTTCAGGGAGGGAGAGAGGAAGGAGGGACGGAAGGAGGGAAGCAGGGAGGGAAGGAAGAAAGGCGAGCGAGAGGAGGCCGCGGGCGGCCCTGGGCAGCCCGGGCAGCACCGCGCACCCGCCGGCCCCGGCGCTGCCGCCGTCATGTGACGCCGCTCACGTGAGCGCGACGGCGGCCCGCTCGGGACAGTGCGCCCCGCCCGCGCCTGCGCGCGGTTAGTCCTGTGACTGAAGGGGTGTGCTGGTGTAACTGCGTGCACGTATTTAGAGCACATAGATGTACACATTTATATATACCTACACATGTCATAGAGCCATAGGGTGGTTTGGGTTGGAAGAGACCTTCAAGATCATCTGATTCCAGCCCCCCTGCCGTGGATGCAGCCCAGGACAGGGTTGGCATTCTGGGCTGAGTGCACGTCGCTGGGTCGTGTTGAGCTTCTTGTCCGCCAACACCCCCAAGTCCTTCGCGTCAAAGCTGCTCTCAATCCATTCTCTGCCCAGCCTGTATTTGTGCTTGGGATTGCCTTCACCCACGTGCAAGACCTGTGTATACGTATATGATTTTGTATAAGGAATCTAATCCCGTACTGGGAAGACAAGATAAAGCATGTGCCCACAGGTGCCCACCTGTGCTATTTGCTGGCAAGAAATGGCTCAGCTTTTCCAGAGAGACAGCGCGAGACTGGCTGGGAAGGGCTGAGAGGGTCCCCTCAGCGCTGCCCCCAGGGCAAGCTCCTCCTGCTCCCCGGGAAGATCCCTGTGGCTCTCCCCTGCACCCCACACGGGTGAGGGGCCACCGAGCCCGGGAGGGAGCCATGGGAGGTCCAAGGGCTGGAGAGATGGCGGGCAGTGGCCCTGGCGCTGAAATGCCTCCTTGAGCTCTGCATTGTTTTTCCAGTACCCAGCATTTTCTTGCTTTCTGCCTCCCATGCTGCAGTGGAAATGCAAAGGTTGCTCTTTTTTCCTACAGCTGGGAAGCAGGCAGGTGTTCCTGGGCCCCTGTTCCTGGCTAGCTGTGCTGGCTGTGCTGTGCCAGCCCTCAGTGTGCTGTGTCACAGCTCCAGGGTGGGCATCGGAGTCACAACATTTCCTTCCTCCCAAGTCATATCTCAGTGGAAGATACACCCTGCACAACTCCTTTGTTTTTTAGAAAGTGTCTTGAATACATTGGGCTTTGCCTCTGCAGGCAAAAGATGCAGGAAACTTTAGACTAAAGGCCCAAGTGTTTCAGAAGCTACGGGCTTAAGCTTCCATGTTTCCAAGAAAAAAACGTCTCATTGCATTCAGTTGCTGAGTGAGGTTTTCCAGTCATACTGTGATGAGGTGCATAGACATACCACTCCCAGTCAGAAATGATCCCGAAAAGTCATTCTGCTAACATATAAAGAGAAAACAAAAATAATCAGGGTTTTGTGTGTGAGCAGATCAAGACAGCCAATGTAGAGCTGGCTTAGAGCTGGCCTACTGCTAACTTAATTTTTCTAGGGTCTCAGTATTTTCCATTTAGAGGATACACTGTTCTTTAAATTATGCCTCGCCAGTATCTCAGTAGGTGGGGTTTCTTTTAGCTCAAGGATGGTTGTTGTTACTGTGCTACTGATTTATACTTCCTCCATTGATTTTTCTTTTAAAATGGATCTTTCTTCATACCACAAAAAACCTGTTGGTTTCTTGATAACACAAGCTTAAATCTCAGGTACAGTCCAAGTAACAGCAAATGCATTTCTTTATGCTTCATCAGAAGAAACCTCCCTAAGCCCTGTGCACATTCTGTGTCATCTAGTCTGTAATAAATGCATCCGTTAACGTGATTCTGTGGATTGCCAAACGTGGGACTTGCAGGTTTAATCTAACAAATTTGGGTTCTTGCATGTTGCTTACTTACAGTGATAAGAAATGCTGGCACAGCTCCTGATCTCTATCATAGAAATCTCCACACAATTTTGAAAAATCTGTTACTTTGAAAGTTTGTTTGAATTTGATTTTTGCATCATAGGTGAGAGTTAGAATTTGGCCTTATTTTAACCAGTTCCTCTTGTAAGACTGTTTGTAACTTCTGTCCTGTGGCATTCAGTATTTCCTGCTTCTGCTCTGCCTGTTTATGGCATGTCTCACTTGCCACTCCTTTTGCGTCCAGCATCAGGCATCTGGAATAAGCATATTCACCTTTTCCACAGTCATTTCAAATCACGTTACCGATGGTGATACATCTGGCTCTACCCATTTTATAAAGAAACCAAAGCCAAAGGTCTTGCGAGATAAACAGAGCAAGGTTTGAAGCTTTTTAAGTGCAATTTGCATAATGAAGGCATATGCTGGTTTTGGCTGGGATTGAGTTAGTTTTCTCTACAGTAGCTAGCATGAGGCTATGTTTTGATTTGTGCTGAAAACAGGGATGTTTTTATTACTGCTGAGCAGGGCTTGCATAGCGCCAAGGCCTCTTCTGCTTCTCACTCCACCCCACCAGTGAGCAGGCTGGAGGTGCACAAGGAATTTGGATGAGACACAGCCAGGACAGGTGACCCTAACTGACCAAGGGGATATCCCACACCATATGGCATCATGCTCAGCATACAGAGCTGAGTGAAGAAGAAGAAAGAAGGGGAGATATTCAGAGTAATGGTGTTTGTCTTCCCAAGTACCTATTATGCATGATGGAGCCCGACTTTCCTGGGGGTGGCTGAACACCTGCATGCCAAAGGCAGGTGGTGAATTAATTCCTTGTTTTGCTTTGCTTGCATAAGCAGCTTTTGCTTTCCCTATTAAACTGCCTTTACCTCAAACCATGCTTTTTCTCACTTTTACTCTTCCATTTCTCTCTATTCCAATGGGGTGAAGTGAGCAAGCAGCAGCATGGTGCTTAGTTGCCAGCTGGGGTTAAATCAGAATAAGGCTTCAAAGGCCTGTAGTGATCCTACAAGCTACCATTCAGTCCTCATCTAGCTAGAGGCACATCGGGCTTTGCTTCCATGAAACTTCCTCAGTTGTCCACAATGATACTTCTGCCCAAACCCCAAACTGTCCCAGCACTGAAAACACTGATGACTTTGTGTGTTCTCTTACCTAGGCCAGGTATGGTATTCTTCCATCTTCACCCCTCCAAGCTCAGTCCAGTAGTTTAGGTAAACCCTTGGAAACTGGATCAGCGCCTCTTAATGTGCTTTTCCAGCTGTCAGTTTTAAGACACAAACAGAGTTGCTCCCCATCATGTGCCCCTATGTCTAGTGGGGTAATGTCCTGAATTCTTGCTTAGGCATGCAAAGCCATTTCTTCTGCCAGGGATCACCTATTTCAAGGAAATCATCCAAAATGCTGTAGTCTACTTTGCACAGCATATTTCTCCCAGCCCTTTAGCACACTTCTGGCTTAACCAAAAGACTGAACCTGAGTACAGGTATGCACAGGGTTGTGGTTTACTCACTTCTAGTTCCGGTTCTGAATATTGTTTCAGTACCTTACTGTAAGCAGAGAATAATAAGTTCATGGTTTCAATTTGGTGCCCAGTGTGATCTCTTGTTCACAATATGCATCAGGCCATCAGTGGCCTTTTTTTTTTATAGCAGACTATTTTTTTTTTTTGCCTAATTCCACCACCTGCAAGAGCTTAGCACCATCCTTTCAGCCTGGAGTCTGGCTAAAAGAAGATGGATTGCTATTTGCAGTCAAAATTTTGATACTACAGCAACATAGTAATTTGTCTATAGAAAAGAAAATTTTAAAAGGTGTGATTTGGCTTGTTGACTTCATCATAAATTGCAAACTCTGGCTTTACTATTTGTTTCCCTGGCTGTTGAGAGGCTACAGTAAAAAATATTTCCCTGTAACTTTTCTGTAACCTTGGAGTGAGGCATAATGGTTGAAAGTATGCATCTACTGAATTAGCAGAAAGGCAAAGAGGGGAGAAATAATTGTAATAGTAATAACTTTTTTTTTTAACACAAATTACAGGGGCTATTTAAGGAACTATGAAAGAGTAAGCATGACATCTGTGCCGGGCAAGGTAATAGGATCTCTAGCAGAGGACTCAAAGTAGTGAACCCAATGTGCCATGGTAAAGATTGCAAACAATATATTGTTCCTGAATATACCTATATGAAGATATATTTAGTTTACATATTCTTCTATGCCATGTAATGGAATAAAGGAAAAACATTAGCAAAAAGTTACTATAGCTCTGTAAGGGACTGTGATGTCTCACGCCTCTGCAGGGTTCTTCATGTGTGCAGACAAGATGTGTAAGATGTGGTACTCCATCCAACAACCCTCCTGGGTTAAAAGGGAACGTCTGTGCATTGATTCATAACTCTTGAATGAGATACATACAACAGAGGGTAGGAAGAAATTATCAGCTTTCATAGTATGGAAGGGTCTTCAACAGAGTGCAAAAAGCATCTGTTTGGAGTCTGTTCTGTTCAGCACACTCAGAAATGTTTGAGAAAGAAGGTAGATAGTGTAGTGAAAACTTTGCTAGTGTAGTGAAAACTTTGATGTGACAGTGTTACTCCTTTGAGAAGTGCACAGTGGAATTGTGAACCACTTTGCCAGAGGGTGCTGGGTAAGCTGCCAAGATTCACTTGTGCTCTTATCCCCCATCCTCAAACACTTGGGCACATCTGAAAATTTACACCAGTGTGAGTCCCATGAGGCACTGTCTGTGTGAAGGAACTTCAGTGCATTGCAAGGGAAAGCTTTGAGAAAGGAAAGCATTATATAGTCATTACAGGAGCCTGTCTTGTGTGCCTGTCACCACTATGACAGCAAGAGGCAATTCTCAGCAACCGGTACAAACCCATCCTGTGTCATCAGTTTGGAGCTGCCTTGGTCATGCTAGTTGATTCTCTGGATCTTCCCAAAGGTAATGACTTTAAAAGTGCTGTGTGCCTATTTTTTGGCAAGCATCTGTCCTTTAGGAGTCAGGTGTGTAAGACAATTCTGATTTAGCTATTTTTGGTCATCAGTGTACATCAGTGTTTGTCCATTAACTTCTGACAACGCAACTGCATAGTTGCTATGTTTAGATTATGTTATTGATGTGTGAAACAGAGTGAAAAGTGAAAAGCACATCAGCATGCAGGAATAAAAGTCATCAATTTCCTGGATCACAAAGAATATGAATGCTCGACAGTTTAATACTAGAAAATTAATGCAGATGAGTCATCCTCACACTAAAACTACAGACAGCTGGATCGTGAGAGTGTTTTTCTGTTCTCCTTTCTTTCTTGTAATAAGAACAATGTATCATTGTCTATCACTTATTCTCCAAATTACAGAAGTGTTTTGCACACCTGCCATTTAACCTTTCAGCATTCTGTACATCACCTGGCTCCTGCATTTCTGCACAAATATTTAACATGTATAGACGAAAATGCTCTGAAAGTTTATCCAAGCAAAACGTGCTTAGAAGGTTGGGAAAGTAAGCACACTTCTCTAATTCACAAAATGTTAAAGAGTAATTTTTTTTCTTTCTTGTCTAATTGTGGAGGGTTGTCATTGAAGAGGCCTCCTTGCATGGAAACAGAAGTGATTTTTCAATATGAGAAGATGGGGAGTACTTCACTACATGTTTGTCCTGAGGAATTACTGCAAGATTGGCCCATTGTGAACTGGATTTTTGCTGCTTCATCTGTCTTTGTTTTCTCCTCTTATTTTATCTTCATTTTATTGTGTGTGTCATGGTGGGAAAACGTTATTTTGTGAGTATCTTTTTTAACGAGTAGCTCCTGCTTCCTGCAGCTGATACAGACTTACCTGACTTCTAGTTCATAGAACTTGGATCATTTTTTTCTTTTAAATTAGTCAGATTCTGGGCCGAAGGATCTGGCAAAGCTAAGTTGTGCGTATATTACAACAGGCAACGTTCTGGTTGCTCCACTACCTCTTTGAAATTAGGTTTTATGCTCAGTGAAGGAACCACACATAACTTATCCACAATAGGAGTGGTCTTTTTAAAAGAAATATAAACTAACATTTTATTGTAATAAATACATCTTCTATTTTTTCCCCTAGTATAATGGAACAATGCTATAATGCCAGAAAATTGGAAGCGAAGTACTGTGCAAAAACAGGAACAGAAAGGCCAGTGCAATACTGTTTGTGGTCTTGAGAAATAATGCATCTGGGGTTAAAATAGTAGAGTGTATTACTTTAGGGAGTAGGGACAAGTGGCTCTGTCTCATGTATATTCCCTTCTGTATTGAAAGCTGAAGGGTCTCAGAGTCTCCAGCCACTCTTTGAGCCTATAGCATCTCCTCCTCTCACCACTGGTCTCTGTTGCTTTGTGCCAACAGCTTTTGTCTGTACAAGGGGGTCCACATCTGGAAGTGTAGAAGGAGTGCTCTTCTCTCAGAAATTGCTGCAGTACCCAGTGAAAGAAAGCTCACCTCTGGGTTAAATTTAAAAAAAAAAAAAAGTCGATAGATCCTCTAACTTCACCCTCTCTCTCTCACAGGAAAAGATAAGGTCAGAGCAGTAGCTTTTTGGAGAAAAAGGGAAATGCTGAGCTACCCAGTACTGCTGATGGTAAGCCTGGCTAGAGGACAGAAAAAAAAGTTGTTTTCCTAAACCTCAGCAGCAACTCTGCCAAAGTCAACCTATTACTGGAGCTTATGCTACAGCTTTCTATACCAGAGCTTACTGTACAATGACTTCTTGTCAAGCCTTATTGTTCTTAGTTTTTCTCCTCAGAATTTATTGGATTTCTGAAAAAAGGACAGAAATGTGACCGAGGCAGCTCTTCTCACAAGAGATGCTGTGTGGGTAGATGTGTTATATCTACCTTGTATCTACAATGCTGAATTGTCAAAACTTTGGCCACTTGGTAGAAAAAAATTGTTGGGTTAAACATATTTTTCAGCTTGAAAAAAGATGTAAACCATAGCAAGTGAATGCTGGCAAAAACCCGGCAGCCCTCTATATTGCTGGGAGAAATAATCTATTAATAATCTACCTGGAGCCTTAGTCTTTGTATTTAGTGTGTCTCTATCCTGAGACACGGCTGCGGCTCATGTGCTGTTTTCACTGGTGCTGCAAGGATTACCAGCAGACCATCTGTTCAGCCAGTGAGGAATAACGTGATTGGCAGATACCACTGACCTAAGACAGACATCTCCATTTGGTGCTGCCTGCAGAGTATAACTGTGTGCTGGGTTCCTTCTTCTTTTGAGTCGTAAATGAAATACATTCACTCTGAGGTGATAAAAAGTGTCTCGTGGTTGTTACAGCTTGTTTCTTTGACATGTGTTCAATCACTATGTCCCTGTCTTTCTCCTTTGCACTTTACTAAAACCTATGAAGTTGTAAGTCTAATCTCTAAACTGGCACATGCTGAGGGGATGAGACACTGCAGATATCTGAGGGCAGATAATCCTGTTTGTCTCCATAACTGTGTAGGCTGCAGGAAGAACTGGCAAGCTGCAAGAGGCCGGGACATTTGTCCGTCACTGTAAGGACGAGCAGTCTGTACGTTGTCATTCAGCTCAATGTCTGGGATTTGGTTTAGTTTCATCATTAAATATAAGTGGTGCTTTTCCAAGAAAGGTCATTGTAAGATTTGATTAAGGAACAGCCTTTTTATTTCTCAATGTGGAGGCAAGTCGTGCTCTACTTCAGGACTCACAGCTACCATGCAGACAACTGTCAAGCAAAGGAGAATCTCCAAAATGAAGATGAAGCAGACATTAAAGCTACACAGTGGATTTTCAAGGTAAGAAAAAAATGCAGGATTGGTTATCCAGATGTCCTGTAGGAGGGGATGAAATGGTGTATCTGGAAAAGAGGAGAAAGAAAATACTCATGTCATGAATAACAACCATAGACTATTTATCACCAAGACATCACTATTCATGTAGTTTTACTTTTTCCTAAACCTTGTCCCCTGCCCTCTGTTCCTCAGCATGTTGCAACCACAGTGACAAAGGAGGTGGTGATCTGCCTGCCCACTAAGTGTCTGCTTTCAAAGAACATATTAAACACATCCATCTAACTCACAAAAATTATTCCCATTTTGTGAAGCTAATCTGTTGCTAAAAGGATGTGGCTTCATGGTGTTTAGACACTGAAGAGGTCTGCAGTTTTTACTGATACTGTGTCAGATGATTTTTATTGATAGTTGGCAAAAGAAGATATGCCAAAGAAATCAAACAGCATAATACTGAAGTCTACTAGTGAGTTACAGTAAATCCCTTTTAGTGAACCTGTAGAGTATTCCTTAATTAAAAACAACAGTCATGTATCTTCTAGATTTTGTGAAAAGCCTGAAAGCTGCCTGAGGGGTGAACTGATATTATTTACGGGGAGAAGCACGCTGCTATGCAGCAGAGCAAGGGAGACAAATGCAAAAAACTGTATCTTGTTAAAGCTTTGGGGCAAAAGTGGTGCACCATGGTGCATGATAGGGAAAAGAACGTGATAGCAAAGTCCTGCACTCTTGGAATCACAAAGGTTGTCTTTTTTTCAGACTTAGAACTGGCATAGAGAAGGGCTAAGGCATCCAGTTGAGTTTGTTGGCAGGGTTGGTGAAAGCCAAGACAGGGGAAGAAGCCATTCCCAATTCCACATCTGCCTTACAAAGATTCGGGTTAAAGCTGGAATTGATCTCTCCATCCCATTTCCTTAGCCTCAGTATATCCGTTTCTAAGAGGCCATTTCATTTGAATTATAGCAATGCACTCATCAGAAATCCTAAATGACTTTCATTGCTTTTGCTGAGAGGAAATGCTCAGCCTGCTTTGCTGCTGTCAGAAAACTGTTTCTGATAACGAACGAAGTACACTCTGTTCAGAATTTCATGTCATTCTGTCTTGTTTTCTGTCCATTTGGCACATGAGCCTGGGGACTTCTTGACCCTCTTGAAGGCAAAAGGGGTTTTGTCATAGGCCCAATGGCTCCTGAAGTTAACTATTGACAGTCATGGTTTCTGAAACCCAGATACTGAGTTCTTCATAACTAATGTCCCCAGTCATTTCTCATTTAGCCATCCTTTAATTCACTCCAGGTGAATTGTTCCCTTCAGTTTGTGGACTGCTTTTGCAGATATTGCCTGAATTTGTAGTTTGTTGCTGAGTCTCTGAGAATGTGGTGCACAGGACTGAGTCAACGGCCTTACAGAGGACAACTTATTATTTCTCTGTTCTGCAAAGGGTTTATCTAGAGAGGGACATAAATGCCACTGGAATGTTCAGAGCCAGCTACTGTGCACAGTTCCTTTAACAGCACTGATGCTGTCTTCCCTTCTCCTGCTTGCTATCTGTCCCATTTACTTTGTTTAGTGCTTTTGTTTCTAAATGCTGCAGCTCTACTGGTGTGGCTCTCATCCCTGGTAGCAGAGACAGCCTGCAGGGACTGCCCAGGAGATGCTCTGTAACCACTTCCTGAGCTCAGCTGAGTTGAAATTGCTATAATGTGGAAGCTCAGGTATGAGGCTACATTCTCTGGGGCAACATGTCTCCAAAACTTCATAAACCATATCAGCAAATGATCCTTGCACATATGTAATGTAAGCAATGTTACTGGTAGTTAATGAGTCTACAAGGATTGTGTTAGTGATAGGAAGTTAGAAAACTTACCCTCCTAGATGTGTGTACAGCCCTAAGGCTGGGGAACTAAAGTAAATTGTAGGCTTTACTTTACATGGCAGGAAAATGCCTTTCTCTTTTACTGATATGGAACCATGGAACAGAGGGTTTACATGATTTCCTACTAGTATTTAGGATAATAACTTGAAGTTTGTAAGGTTCAAGGCCAGTTTGTCACTTACACTTCCAGAATAGAGGAGATCACATTAAAACTCTTTTTTAAAAATAATTCCTTGTGGAATTGAAGTGTACAGAAAGTTCAAATTCTTTTGGTAAAACATTTCTATATGTGGTGCTGGTTGCTATAGAAAGATTATGTTCTTAGAGCTGTAGTTTGTGTAACTGACAGAGTCCTTGATCAGACTGATTCCACAGTTCCCATTAAGTCCCATGTTCCCTTCCACTTTAGATGAGATTTTGAATTCGATACTTCTCGATGTGACTGGTGGCTGCTTCTGAGAGCAAGTTGGCATCTAATTCAACATGCCAAAGAGTAAAAAGGCCAAAATATCAAATAAAATTTTCAATAAAAAAACCCAACCAACCAAAAACAAAAAACCAAAACAACAAACCTAAATATTTTAACAGAGCACTTGAGTTAGGTTTATTTATTCTTGAATGTGCTTTCAAAGAGAAACTGAATTACAAGAGAAATGTTTTTGAAAAGTGGTAGAGAGAGCTTAAAGGCCTCTTAAATTCTCTTCATGACATTTAAATTAACTCAGTGAGTTGTTTGTTTCTAATCTCCATTTGCATTGCTTGAAAAGTCTTTCCCTCTAGCATGTTTGCATCTTGATTTATAAAAGTGTTAAAAAGCAAAAGTGAATAAACTGCTTTTTACCAGTATCAACACAAAGATGCAAGCACTTTCTTAACCCAGAACTAACACAGACACATTCATGTGAGCTTCCAAGGAGCTTTTTGCAAGTAAACAAAATAAAACACCCCAGAAACATTACACTAGTGCAAGGTTTCGAATATATCACAGGTTTTTTTCCTATGGACAAAATTTAGCCAAAGTCCTGTCCCACAGAGCTCATTGCTATCCTTTCCTCAGAAGAGGGTAAGAATGTTCTCCACAGAGCTGCCACATTTTAGTTCATGTCCAGATTACACCTGGATAGAACCTGTTTCACTTCTATAACATAATTATGATTTCTAAGCATACAGTCTCCAGATTTGGTTGGGTTTACATGAATAATACACCTACAGACAGTAAGTGACTGAGCAAGTGCAGATAAGAGAGCAGTTTCAGGGCTCTGAGGGCATTAATAAGTGTTCATGGCCCTGACCAGCTTCAGCTGGGGCTTCCATCCTCACCCATGGGCCCAGCAGCTCTATTTAAGTTTAGCCCCAAGGGTCTGTTCGCTTGAGCTGAGCCTGAAGGAGTGATGGTCTCCAGTCAAATGACAGCCATGTGGTGGAGCCTCCCACCCTGGGCTGACTTCCTGGCTTGACCTTGGCCATTCCCTGTCAGTGTGGGCTTGCCTGGTGGTTGTGGGACCTGATCTTAAATCTGATCTGAGGAGTTAACTTCCACCTTGCTGTGATGCTGTTTTATGATCTGGATCTTTCTTGAATTTGTCTCTACGTTCAGTTTGACTTGCTCATGTAGTGGGGGTGGGATGTGGGATCCCTTTGCTTCCACCTCACCTTCTCTGAGGGCACAGCCCTGTTCTTGCTAGGGATTCAAGCAGAATCCTTTCTGGCTTCTGCTGACATTTGCCTCACCTGTAAGGGCTTTCTTTCCTCCACAGGGCATGGAATAGAGAGGTGAAGAAAAGCATAGTGTTAAGTGAGAAGACATGTGCCAAGGAGGGGCAGAGAGCAAGTATTAATCCTCCTTAAACAATAACCTGTAGGCTGAGGCACAGTGATACCCTGGTTATACCAGCATGGCTTTTCTGCTTGCCAAGTCCTATCCATTTGAATTCTGTGTGGGGGACCAGGCAGAAATGGAAATGGCAACAAGCATGCTGTCTGAAGAAGCAGCCCCAGGAAGTATGGCATCCTTTATCCTTCATCTAGCTGATCTCAGCTCTGAAGGAATCCCTTGGGCCTGGAGACGTCCAACATTATCCTATGAACTGCTTGTAATGTGAAAGTCACTCATGACCATGCATAGCTCACCTAAATTACTTGGCAACTGCTGTGAATCATAATTTCTTTGATAAAATAGAAATCCATTCACAAACAATTCCAGAAAGGTCAAAAATCATAAAAGTTGTTATTTGCAAAGGAAGACATGCCAGTTGAATAATTGCACTGCTTTTGTCCAAGTACTCCAGTGTCTTCTGCTGATGAGTGCTGTCAGTCATTAATTGCTATTACTCTTAAACGTCCCTCTGAAGTCAGATGTTGTCTTTATCTTTTATAAGAGTAGGAACAGTCCTTGTATTAGTAAATATACTCACCCTTTTCAGTCAATATAATCCCTATCAAGTACATTTTCATGTCGGGAGTGTTTATTTGGTGCAGTATGTTTTTCATACTTAGTCATGGTAGCATTTGTGTGTCTGAAAGCTTGTGATTGTCAGAGGGTGTTGAGAACAAACCAAGCAGTAGCTTATACCAAGAGCACACTCCTTCTGTTCTTCTGAACAGGTGTTTGCGTAGTTAAACAGGCTGAAACATAATTTAAGAGTCACATATTATCTTTTATGTTTGAGATGGGCAGGGAATGCAAACTGTATGGCCATGGATTGAACCACTTTCAGATGCAGCCAGCATTCTTTGTCTATGTCAAAACAGTTATTCTTACACAGCAGATATAAAATTTGAGACCTGTTTGATGCTCTGTTTTATTCAGGAGCAACATTTCAAAGGGAGACAGGATTCTGGGAGAGATATAGGAGTATTATGGGGCATTTAGGACCACCAAATTATGAGCAACTAGTCATACTGACAACTTCTTTGATGATACAGTATACTGTTTGATAGGGAAAAGAGTGGCTATTTTGTCAAATAGTTATAGATTAAGATAATAAAGTAAAATCATATGCACTTAGTTTTAAAGGTAAGCGAAATTATTTCTAGGACAAGGTGGAGAACATTATCTCTCTGTGATGTTCTCTGGTGGTTAATTTTGTTTTCTGGACATGTATCCTTTATAATAATAGTATATCCTGTCCCTGAAGTGCTTTCACTAGTTAAGAAAGGGCTACTCTTGCACATTTTTGCAGGCTCTACCAATCCTTATGAGACCTGCAGTGTTGTCTTGGTTGCAGCTGGGATAAACTTAATTTTCTTCCAAGTAGCTGCTACAGAGCCGTGCTTTGGATTCAGTGTGACTTACATTACTAACAAACTGAAGTTTTAGATGTTGTTAAGCACTGTTTGCCCTAATTCAAGGACTTTTCTGTTTGCCATGTTCTGTCGGTGAGCGGGTACACAAAAAGCTGGGAGGGAGCAGGGCCGGGAAAACTGACCCAAACTGGCCAAAGGGACATTCCATACCATAGGGTGTTGTGCCCAGTATATAAGCTGGGAACAGTTGGCCAGGAGAGGCCAGTTCAGCTCCGTGGGTCCTGCTGGGCGCAGTGGAGGAGCACAGTGTGCTGTGAATGGGGCACCCTTCAGCAGACCTAGCCTAGCCCATGCGATGAGCCACTGGCTTAGCTTTTGTCAGTGGGTGGGACTCATTTTCACCACTTGCTGGCTACCCCTGGGCAGCCTTGCAGAGATGGTTCATGTTGGATTTGGGGTTTTCTTCCCAAATTTCCTCCAGATGTCCGTAGTATACTAATCTGCTCCAGGCAGCTCAAACCATTAAATAGAACTCCTTTTAAAACATTATCTTTTAATCTTTAGCATTATGCATGAAAGTAAGAACAGATGAATGTGGCTTAAGCAAGAATTGTTCTATCGGACAGAAAAGGTGGTGGGCTTGTACTGTGGGAGTGGTGGGACAGGTTGCCTAGACAGGTTTTGAAGTCTCCATCCTCAGAGGAATCCAAACCCTGCTCAGCAAATATCTAGGAAGCCTGAGAAGCAGGAGGCAGGACTAGACAATATGCAAAGGCTCCCTTCCAATCTCAGCTATTCTGTGAAACAAAGAGCTCTTCGAAGAGTCTTTCTTTTTAAACTGCTCTGTAATTACATGGCATAATAATATTTTTAATTCATAAATTCTTTTTTATTTTTTGCATCCAGAAACACTTTTCAGAGAGTAGCTGGCTGTATTGCTCAGCATTGTCTATGAGCCAATAATAGCTGCATAGACAGCAATCAGAGGGCATTCTTTTGTAAAAGTTGTCAAAATAATAATGTACCACACATTAATGAGTGGATTACTTGCATATTAATAGTGTGCAAATTTTCTAGTCTTCACAGATAATTTGAACTGATTTGCAATAATGTGTTTTTCTAATTTAGTGATTTACATATTTTACTGTTGAAATAGTCCTAAACCTTCCTTTTCACATGTACACCTTTGAAATGGGAAAGATGCAGATTCCTGGGCTGATTAAGGTATTACTGTCAGGAAGAATTTAGTGAATATGAAAGCCAAAAGGCAAAGTGCTTTTACACTAATTCTGGAAATTTTCAGTGAAACCATCCTAGACTGACCTGAATTACAGAGATTGTTTTTATTAATATACAATGACCTTCTTTAAGTGGAACAAAATGTCTCACTGATTAATAAATAACCTACTCAGCCTAAATCTAAATCAACTCATTTGAGATGTGGGTAACTTCAGATTTACAAATACATTAATTTACTATATCCTATTCCAGTAAGAATTAACAATTTAGATAAAGGACACTGGGAAAAGCAACATTTCTCTGGAAGACCACATAGACCTTCTTAAAAAGGCATCTAGTTTGGGTGTCTGGGAGTCAGAAGGAATTTACTTTTACTCCATGATATCTATCTCTCACACCCAAACTGATGAAAGTAAATGACTTCCAGTAAAATACAAAATAAAAATGAAGTACCTTTCTGCATCACCAGCCCAGCACAATGCAATCGGTGTTGTTCTGACTTACAGTTCAGCCTAGGTGCCATGGTGTGTTAGAGATCACCCGAGCATAGCATTCCCTTTGTACTCTGATTTATTTCCAATACACCTTATGTCTAATTGAAAGAGGAATTGGAGTATGGGTTTTTTTCAGGTCATATTTCTCAGGGGTTTCTGAGTGCCAGAGGAATCCCGAAGTACCAGATTAGCAAATCCTTCCAGTGACTAGGGGAATGATGTATCATGGTAATCAAAGGGCTGGAACAGCTCTTCTATAAAGACAGGCTAAGAGAGTTGGGGTTGTTCTGCGTGGAGAAAAAAAGGTTCCAGGGAGATCTTAGTGCTGACTTCCAGTACCTAAAAAGGGCCCACAAGAAAGCTGGAGAGGAACGATTTATGAGGGCATGGAGTAACGGGACAAGGAGAAGTGGCCTGAAACTGAAAGAGAGTAGATTTAGATTAGATACGAAGAAGAAAATCTTTAATGTGAGAGTGGTGAGGCACTGGAACAGGTTGCCCAGAGAAGCTGTGGATGCCCCATCCCTGGAAGTGTTCAAGGCCAGGCCGGATGGAGCTCTAAGAAACTTGGTCTAGTTGCAGGTGTCCCTGCTCATAGGGTGTGAGGGGTTGGAAAGAGATAATTTTTAAGGTCTCTTCCAACCCAAATCATTCTATGATCTAAAATTATCAAAGGCAGTTCTGGGTGAGAGTTTGAAAGTGTCGTCTGACATTTGCTGCTAGGATCAGCCTAAATATCCCTGCCTGCTGTTTAAATTCATTACTCGTTGCTGTATATACCATAAGCATGAAGAGTAATTTACTCCTTCTCCTTGCCCGTTTGTATACAATGCGTGCTACCTGAGATGCATTTCCCATGAGTGGTGCAAAGACACAAAAATCATGATTTGCACACATGCTTTTTCACAGAAATTTCTTTCCACAAAAATTTCAAAGACTTTAGAGGAAAATAAATGTTTATTTCAAGCCTTTTAATACTTACTCAGTCCTACATTTGCTGGCACCTTCTGTGCAATAACAGGACAGTTTTTTACTCCCATTTACTCCCATTTACTTGCATCTTTTCATAAAGCAGCTTCAACCAGTCAAAAGAGAGATGCAAAAAGAGATCAGAATCTCATCACAAATATCTTAATTTCAAAGCCCAGCTGCACATTGCTAGCTGACACCTAGGTGCATCCTTCTGAGAGGAGGTCAAAGCCGAAGCCATGCCAAGCTGGGAAAGGCAAGGGAGAGACCATCACTCTTCTCCCAGAAACCACATGGGGGATGAAAACACCTTGTTTATGTACAGTATAAGTAATCGTATGTTTCTTCAAAAGCATTAAAATTTAAAACTGAGACAGGCAGAACATTATTTTTCCATCAGACTCATCCAAAACATGAGCTGGGGGTTAGCACTTGGGATATGGCAAGGATCAGTGAGCTGGTGAAGCTTGACTTGCAGCAGGTGTGTGCCTACTTACTGACAGTTCTGGATGTCTCAGAAGGCTTGGCATTTCCCAAAGCCCCTCCCTCTTCTAATGCTGATTCTGAAACTTTCAGGAAGATCTTTGAGATCTTAAACCTGACATATTTATTCTACCACCTTATGTGGTTGGAAACAGCTCAGGAGGCTAATTGCTTTCAATATTATACTTCTAGTGTCATTCTCAAAATAAATCTAATCTAAAATACCATATCAACTGTTAAAGGTAAGAACAGGCTAAAATAAATCAGGAGCTGCCCAGTGATGCCTGCCAAGCAGCAGCTGATTGTCTCACAAAATGTCACATCATTTTTTCTGGATCACTGTAGCAAGCACTTTAATTACTCTCACAAGCAGGATGAAATTATTTTCAGGAGCCTAAAGATGCCAGGTCTATGCTGAGGAACTCATACAGAAAAGGGGGAAAGGCTGAAATTTGTTTCATTATGCATTTGGTTCCAGTTGTGAACACAGCTTAATTTCAGGAAGTAGCTGTGATTTTTCCTGTGACATTTTGTGTGGTTTACTTTAGGACTAAATAAAGAAGAAAACAGTTCTTACTGGTCTGTTGACTTCACTGTTTCCTTTGAGAATAATCAAGTTAAGAGCAAAAACAGTGGGTCAGGCTTAGACCAAAATAGGATAAATTATTTGTTCTTGAACTGTATAACAATGTATTATGAGAGACAGGCAGATTATAATATTTTAAAGTATTAATTTTCTGGCATTGCAGTGCTTCGTTTTGTAAAATCCATGCTCTTTTCTTTTTATTACCAAATTAATTTGTTCAAACACAAGGATTCTTATGAGACAGATGTCTTTGGGGAAGAAAATCTCCTTTTAGAGATTCCTTGCTAATCCTGCAGTTTAGTATCCCAGGTAAGCTTTGGCACTCACACCCTTTGTGCCTTTTTGTACTTGGAACTCATGCTCAGATTTTCAGAGGTGCTTAGACTGTCCTGGAGAAGCAGCTGAGTTGCTCCTCTCTGACCTTTTGTCCTGTTTTTTCATTTGCAACTTCTTGCTCCGTTTACTCATTTACATTACCCAGAATTCTGCATGGTAATACATGGGACATCTATAGCATTTACATTAGAATATGGGCTCTAAATAAGAGGGTTAAAGGGTGTTTCTCAATTTACATCGAGATCTTCCGAATGGTTTGGCATGGAATAGTTTTACAGTCATAAGACTGACAAAGTGAGTCACAGCCCTTAAAAGCCAAGGACATTTCTTCCAACTAGCATAATCTAATGTTCACTGAAATGTTTGATTCTGAAAGATGGTTGCTATTTTGATGACAGACTAGTCTTCCTCGCTGCACTGCTTTTATTCTGTTTATACAGACTCTGTGCAGATAAATGCATGTGCTTCGTTTCAGTACAAGAATAGCATCTTCTTGAATGATTTACCTGGAAAACAGTGGCATGCTCTGGTTGTAAAATTGTTTCAGACTCATAAAAATGCTATGCTCTCTCATTTATCCCTCTGGGTTCTAAGCAGGCACACTTTAAACAGGTTCTTACCAGCCTTTCCAAATCATTAGGAGAAATAAGTTAGAGGTGTTACAGATCAGAAAAAGAGGTTAGGCTATTGCAGACAGGACAATTTCAGTCCCACTTTGTCTTTTCTGTGTTTGATCAGGAGGCATGTTTGAAATGAACTGCAGAAAGGAGGTTGGAAGAGATATTTTATCTGCCCAGGAGGAGAACATGGTCTTTCACATGTACTAGTGTAGCAGAGGGAAACAAGCCTCAAGTGTGGCCTTGTCAGTGAGTTGATTTGAACAGTGATGCACAAAGATGGGATACAAAAATAGGTATGTCCAAAATCCTGTGCATTTGGAGTACTGTTCTCCCTCTCTCAGGACAATTCTAGAAGCCACAGCAAAGTGCAGTGCAGGGAAACATGATAGACAGCCCTGGAGTGGCCAGAGAAAAAGCCTAGCCTGCAGAATGGAGAGTCAGTCTCTCTGTACATCAAACAGGAGAAACGTGGTTTCACAGGAACGCATCAAGTGCCTCCCCCAGAAGCTTAGTAACTCTGAGTTGGTTTTTTGTTGGGTTTTTTTGTTTGTTTCTTTATTTCTTTGTCTACTTGAGATCCTCTGTCTTTAACTTGTAACTCAGTATCTGTGGTGTCAAGGGAGACCTGGGAACTGATACCATTTGTAATGCTGCTTCAAGCCTAAAGCAAGCACGACATTCAGCCAGTGACTTGGGCTGTCTGTAATTACAGTTTTTCTAATCTAGGCAGATACTCCTATAGGGGCAAAATCACATAAGGCATCTCTCAAATAAATGTTAGTAAGAGATTCTTCACGGGAACTCCAAGCCATTCTACTCACTTCGACAGGGATGCTCACTTCTACATAACAGGCAGAACCTGACCTCTTTAAAAGAGGACTTGTTCAGTACCACTGATAAATCAGTACACAGGGATAGATAACACCTGAAGTTTTCCGTTTTTCGAAATATGTTCAAACCTTCTCCTCACCGTCATTCTTATCAAATCAGCTCCTTTTCCTCTCATCATCATTCATATGTCTTTTTTAAGATGCTGGATAAATACTCCTGGTCACCAGCTGAATCTAGTTTGCAACGAGACAAATACAGAGTTTTCTCTTCTTGGCAGCACCAGCCTGCAACATTCTCATTGATACTGCCCTTTAACCTCATACTCTTCAGCAGTCTCTCATTGCCTGCTCTTTATTCTTTTGTTCTTCTTTTTCAAAAGAATTATGGTGTATTTCTCCTTTCATGTTCTCCACCCCATCCTATAAGAGAGTTATATTTTCTCCTATCAGGCTTTTGAACATGGCTGCATAATTTTCCAATTCATCCATATTTTATAAGGTCCAAAACCTGATGAAAATTAATGGCAGAAATCACAGTGTCTTCCTCAGGAATCTTGTCAAGCTGGAATGTTACTGTGCAGCCACATTGTGCAACCAGGCTTTCAGACTCACTTTGAACTACTCAAAGGCTCTGAAACCTCGATCTGTTCAGGAACACTGGTTGCAAATTGCCCCGTTAATCTTCCTGTCTGAATCAGCTCTGGGATGTAACTACAAACTGCTCTATAAGACCTAAAAATTGCAGTCATGGCAGTTTTGATTTCTTCTTTAATTTAACTATATTTATTACCTAGCAAGCACATGTGGTAAGAATCGTGTGTAATAATTAGGTCATGTGTGACCCAGAATATCAGGGGTACTTCTGCAGGTCGTGGTTGGATAAGTGCCTCTTGAGTGACAGTGATTCTATGAAGATATTTTAACTTTTCCTATCATGAAAAAAGAGAAATACTTTTCTCCAATTGATCATTTAATTTCCATATGGGCAGAGAAGAGGAGCCCTAATAGCACAAGGAGGAATAGTGCTTTGGCACTAATCCTTAAATGTTGAGGTTCCCCATTCAAATTGTAGGTGCACAGTGACACCTTCTGGACGCTTGTAATGAGCGTTCCTGAGTCGCTTTCCCCATCATCTGGAAACTCACAATTTTTGTATGTAGAAGCTAATCTTTTTCTGGTCAACGTTTTGACCAGAGGTTTGCTACAGGGTCTATCATGTCGCTGGCACATACACTAACAGAACATGGTTGTGGTGAAAGAGATTTTTCTTTTTAAGTCAAGCCTGGCCTGTAAGGATTTTCAATGATTCCAAATAATTCAAAGGTTTAGGCGGGAAAAAAATAGAGGATAGAATTAGAGATGTATGCTAACCTCATGGTTTAAAACAAAATGCAGTTGGCATTATATTTTTAATTATTTAATGTCATACATCAGGTGAGAGGATCAGAGAATATAGTGAAGATTCAATTTGCCAAACATGACAAATTAAATGAATGACAGTTTCTTAGTGCATTTGCACTTCAGCAAAGATTTCATTTTTTGTATGTGTCACATTGCAGTTTCTAATTAGACCTTCTCTGCCCAAGCCATTGGCTTCCTGGGTAGTCTGTCAATTTGCCAGAAACTCTGCATCACCAAGGATTTTAAGCAATGAGTCGGACCACAGAGCACTGTCCGAGGGCTCACAAACCCCACAGAGCCTGCACCCCTCAGCTGGAGTGGGCCAGAATGGGCGGTAGAACCATCGCTGAGCTGACTAGGACGCTCTGAAACCCGGCATTAAGTGCTGTTACTGGAGAACATATCCTTATTTCTAATACTGAATTCCATCTTAAATGCTATTTCTTGTTAAGTTTCCTCTGCCTTAGAGGTAACAAAGATGTGATATGTAGGAGTGGAAAAGAAACAGAGTTGTGAGTGGAGATAGCGGAGGCTTCCTGCAGCTTTGGAGCAGACACTGACTGACATAAATACTGAAGCTAAGGGTTTTGTCAGAACATACATATGGGACTGGATAACCCTGAGAAAATACATCACCCTAGAAAATGACCTTGCTGTGATGAAAGAATTATCAAAGCACTAAGCAGAGCCTGCAAAAAAATTGTGCCTGCACTGAGATCTAAATCAAGTCTAACCACTCCAATAACGTTTCAAACCCTAATCTAATGCAATCAGAGGTCTTAGCATCAGATCTTGAGGAAACCCAATCCTCCAACAAAAGGCTAAGAGACACCCTGTGACTGCATGAATGACATGACGGTGGACTTTCACACTTTGGCTTACACGAAATAAATTCTACTGATAATTAACGCACCACTATCAATGTTGATGAAAAATTAAATACTAACAGGCATCCGTACATGCAGGACAACTTAGTTAATGGTCTGTGGGACTATGCTACTCTATGATTGGTCTTACATGTTTGGAGACTCAAGTTTATTCTTCCTCCCATCAATGCTGAACCTATATTGCCTATTGTCTTTGAAACCAACTACTGATAGATCCATGAAGAAAAGTGATTTACGCCTGTAAGAAACTGATGTCGAAAAAATACAAATATTTAGAAGTTCAGCAAGGCTGCTTCCCATAATATCACTGGTATTATGTTCACTTCAAAACATGGTTATTTAAATGCATCTTTTATTTTATTTTTCTTTTTACATTTTTAGTGTTTATTAAGGGCTAAGGGAAAGCAAATACTAGAATACTGCTGATATATAAAGAAAATTGAAAATCAGCTGAAGTCCCTGGAAACTCACTCTGCTTCTGAAAATATCTCCTTTCCCAGAAAAGCCTATCAGTCTTCAGAATGATTTGTAACAAGTGCACTTTAATGTCAATGAAAAAGGTAAAAAATGGCTTCTTACTCTCTGTTTGAATTGCTCCCTAATTCACTATGAATCAGCTCCATTCAATGGTCTAGAAACTCTCTTTTTAACAATTTAAGGGAGCAGGAAACACTGAAATAGACTAGAACACAAAAGCTGCCATACAAATATCTATGACCTCTCCTTGGGCAGGGAGCAGAAGTTCAGGTATGAGACCATCAATCAGCCTTCGCACCTTAAAGCCAAATAGGCCCCAAAAGAGCTGATATGTGCATTATGTCACCCATTGACGTGTGACTGCAAGAATGTTGGAATACAATGTTATTAAAATACAGATACATGTTCTGTATTATCTTTCTTGTCACCTGTTCTTAACGGTGAGAACAAATTAAAAGGGAAAATAAAAGGGGTGCCATACAAGTTTTCAGTAAAAAATAAAATAAATAAATAATAACAGATTTCTTCATTTCCACAAAGGCAAAATTAGGAAAATGTGTTAACTGGACAAGTTTGCAGAAAGAGGGAGGGTGGAGCCTAAGAAACATATAAAGGGACAATATTAAATAGCAAGGGTACCCTGATATAAAGACATCCCTTTCTGAAGGATAAGAATAAAAGAAATCTAGAATAAAAGAAAACTACCGCATGCTGGATAGAATTTCCTCCTAAACGTTTATCAAGAGCTTATGAGTCTAATGTGAAATATTCAGGAAAGTCAATGAAAGGGTGAAGGTGGGTTTTCTAATGCCTGGTATACTGGTAGGTAGTATCAATATTGAAACCAGGTCCTGATTTATTACTTACTTTGTATGATACAAAAAAAAAAATGGCCACTATATGGGATAATTATATTAAATACACAGTTCACATGTAAGCTCTCAATTTTCCATAACTTAATTTTTGAAAGAAAAATAAGTGCAAGGTCAAGTACTCCCATGCCTTGCTAGATTGACATTTTTGCTTTCTCTCTGTCCCAGTGAAGTTGAATTAACCTGAACAAAGTAGAGCAGTAGAGGAGACCAAGAGTAAGGTCACAGAGACACATGCAGAGCAAGCTGCTCTGATGACTGAGGGAATTTTCTTTCATGCATGAGAAATACATGCTCACATTCCTTTAGAGAGAGAAAGGGTTTCAGTCTGTGTCGCTCAGCTCTCTCAACTCTAAACCCCGTTTCATCGAAGTCTAAGCCCTTGTTCATGCAGTCCTGTCTCATGCAGCTGGACTTCAGCCTGCATCCATTGTTCAGAGAGAAAGGAGGAGAAGATGACAACGTTAGCAGTTCTGTGAGGACTTTATGCCTCCACACCATTCAGCTGTTTCAGGATGTGGTTTTGTACACATGCAGTGATGCAGAGGTACCTGCCTACAGAGCGAGACAGAGTTGCCTACAAACCCCAGTCACTGGAAGACAGTTAGCTTAGGTGGCTTTGTTTATCTAACACCATTTATGCTAGGGAGCATAAATACCATATTTTTATACAATACTACCCACCATCACTGTGCATCATGAATTTTGAAAAAAAAATAGCCTTCTTTAATAAGGTGTTAGCTAGAACCATAGAATGGTTTGGGTTGGAAGAGACCTTAAAGATCATCTCATTCCAAAACCCCGGCCATGGGCAGGGACAACAGATCGTGACTCTCCTGAGACAAATGGAAAGGACAATGGAGCAAGAACATACCTTCCAAAGGGGTTACACTCTGCCAGCATTTTAAACCTGAACTTGAAGAAACATTCCTGCTAAGATTTAGAAAGCCACCTGGGACCGTAGTCTAGAGAGGTCTTAGGGGAGTCACATTTACTCACCAGTCTGAAAAATGGCTGCCTGTCCTGGTAGGGTGACCAAGAGCTGAATTCAAAGGCCAGTGGTGTTAACACGTGTTTTGAGCTTGGTCTTAAGCCACATAAACAACCTCTTTGGGACACTTACTGGGACTCTGTTCCCTTTCTCTGCCAAGGAGTGAGGCAGTGTCATTTAATCCTAATTGTCAAACCTATAATACCTCCATAGGTCCTGTCTGGGCCTTGGCAACTGTAGTTTGGCATAGAAATCTGTTCAACATCAGTTCTGTGCTTTCTGCCACAACCAAAAGGCAGAGATCTGCAGAAGGGCTCCTTGCCACCAGGCAAGAGCAATACTGAGTGGGGTTGCAGGGCAGGAATCAACCTTTCTAATTTTTCTGCTCTCCTGGGAACATTATCCGGGTTCTGCCATAGTTCACCTCTCCAGACAGACCTGGGGAACTCTCTGCTGCTAAGCAACAGCAAGCTCTCCTTCTGTGTAGGAATGGCAGCTTTCCCTGCTGGTTCCAGCTCTAATGAGCACCTTCCCCTGGCATCAATGGCACCACAGCTGTGTTCTCCCATTGCCATAGCAGTGCCTTTGGCCTTCAAGGGCAGCACCATCACTGTGGGAAGGGCTTTCTTCACACTGTGTAGACTTCAGCTCCTCTCTGTCTCTTTGATGTCTGGTTGTAAGCCAGAAATAGGGACAATGTTTTGGGACAGGATAAACCTTGATGAAATAGTGAAGCCCCAAACAAAAACAGGTAGAAATCATTGCTAGAGAAAAGGGAAGCAGAGCAGTGATTTTTGTTCGTTCCTGCTCAGAGTCTATGCTCCGTCAAGGTGGCTCCTTCATTGCAGGACAATGGCACTCAGCAAGGAAGGGCAAGGTCGCGCTACCCTGACGCCCGCAGACCAGGGCGGGCCCGCCGAGCTACCCGGCCACGGCGGAAGGCGGCGGGGCAGGTTCAGGACCGTGGACAGGTCCGGGCGGCAGTGGCTCTACTCTTGGCTCTTCGCCGCCGCCGCAGCTCCGTCCCTCGTCTGCGGCTGGTTTTTTGGGTGGGGATTTTTTTGAGGGTGCTCTTTGGGTGTAGGTTGTAAGTGGCCAACTTCGTCCCCGTGCTCCTCTGGCACTATGGCCAGCCCCGAACCCCAATGGGCACTGGCTGGGTACTAGAGGTGTCCTCCAGCCCTCACCTAAAGGATCGGCTTAGAAAAGTTAGAAAGACAGAGCCGGTGTGGGTTCACGGCTGCCACCATTTCAAGCCTCAGCTTAGCACTGCGGTAGAGGGGCTCTGCTGGGCTGTGCAGGGTCCCCGCCTGCTCCCTCGGTGATGCTCATTTTGTCTTTCTCTCTCTCTCTCTCTCTCTTCCNTCTCTCTCTCTCTCTCTCTCTCCCCGCCCTGTCCCTCCGCTCCCACCCCTCCCCCGCCTGCCGCAGACTCCGAGGCCTGCCAGGCCCCTCGCCTCACTGTCAGCTCTGCTCTCCAGCCCCTTCCTGCGGCCGCAGCTCCCTCCTGCCCGCCGGCCTTGCCCGCGCTTCGTCTCGGCGCCCCGTCGAGAAGCCGCGGAGCCCCTCTTCTGTCCCGCGGGCTTGGCGGCGCTGCTGGCCGGGAGCGGGGCGCCCGCCCGCTGCCCGCTCGCCGCNCCCCCGGAGCGCCGGAGATGCCCGGCGTGCCACGGAGCCGCGCCGCCGCAGCCCAGTGCTGCCCCCGAGCCTCCCGGCGCCGTGAGTACCGCTCGTGGGGCCGCGTCCACCCCTTCCTTCTCCTCCTCCCACTCCCCGCACCAGGGAAGCTGCTGTCCGCCCACGTGCCCTCAGCCGGCACCGGCGTGGGAGTCTCGGGGGCGCAGGGCGAGCTCCCGCCGCAAAGCCCCCGGGCGCCACAGGCGAAGCCCCCCGGACCGCATCTGCCATTCCCAGCGCCCCCAGGTCCGCTGGCTCCTGCAAGGCGGCTCCTGTGGCCGCCCTGCTCTGCACCCGGTGCGGGGTTGGGAAGGGAACAGCCCCGACGGCAACCGGCTGCCCAGCTCCGGGAACCGGGAGCGCGCAGAGCGTTCACGCGCTGGATCACCGCGTTTCACGGGAAGACAGTGTCGGTCTGCCCCGGAACGGCGGAGGCACTAGCCAGCCGCAGTTGTCCCGTTAACCCTTGTCCCGGCAGACGGCAGTCTGGGACTGCCCGGGGGGTGGAGGCGGCGGATCATTATCGGTGAGAGAATCCCCTAAACGTGGCGGTGTTCCTAAGGGCGCAGCTGCTGAGTGGGTCGCTCCTGAGGAGCGGGGTGAGCGCCCAGCCCGGCAGCCCCCGGCACACGCCTTGCCCGGAGTCGCGCTGCGCGACTGCCGCAGCCGTGTCACACGTGTCCCGCTGAACGGCAGAGAGAGACCGAGAGAGCCCGGCGGCGGCGAGCCCTGCGCCGCTGGAAGGCAGGAGGCGGCTAGGGGAGGGAAGACGTGTATCTTAACACGCAGTTACTTAAAATGCGAGCATGTTCCAGCGCCGGGTTGACAAGCCCGGCTCTCCTCTAAGGCATCTGTGAACATTGAAGCACCAGTACCGAGCCCCGCGGCGGCACCGCCGCCTCTCCAAGCCCTTCCCACTCCCTCCCATCAGCGCTCACAGACACACACACACACACACACACAGACACGCACACTCTCACACACACTCCACTCATACGCTCTCTCGCCGGTCTCTCCGGCGTTTCTCCCTGCGGCGCCTGTCCCATGGCTCCCCCCGCGTCCTCCCCAGTCCGCCGCCGCGGTGCGGGCGCTGCCGCGTTGAATCCCGTTGCAAACCAACCCTGAGCCGTAGCGACCCCCGGTGTTCGCCTCGCCAGGGGCGGCCGGGCGCCAGCCCACCCCGTCGGGCCGTGCCGAGGCGGGGAGCGCGGGCTGCCGACCTCCTCCCTCCTCCCTCCGGCTCTGGCCACGGCGAGCGAACCCACCCGCGGCCGCACCGTGAGACGAGCCCGCGGGGGCCGGGCGCATGCGTGGGGCTGGCGAGCCGCCGTTCCCGGTCGCCCAGCCCGCCGGGACCGGAGTGGAAGCGTGCCAGGACGCCCGGCGGGGCCCCGCCGCCGACACCGTAAGTAGCGCTCGGTCCCGCTCGGCGGCTGCCGGGCACCACATCCTGCTCGCTGGGCAGGCGCGGGCTCATCGTTGTCAGCCACTCCGGATGCAGCGGGACGGGACGAGACGGGACGGGACGGGACGGGACGGGACGGGACGGGACGGGACGAGACGGGACGGGAAAGGAAGGGATGGTTCGGCCGGCGCTGCCGGCGTTGGCCCCCGCCGCCGGGGCAGGACAACGGCCGTGGCTGCCCTCCCCGGGAGGAACGGCAGGGCCCCGGCGCAAGAGGCGCTTCCCCCGGTCTCCCGGAGGGTCGGGAGCTGCAAGCCGGGAGCGCCCGGCGCTCGGGCTCGCACCTCCACGTCCCTCCCCAGGGATTCCCAGCGCAGAGCCCACGTAGCACCCGGCTGACCTCGGCTCCGGGAGCAGCTTCAGGATCCCTCCTTGGGGCGGGGTCGCACCCCGGGCCGCGCCACCTCCCTGGCCTCAGCGCAGGTAACACCTCGGCTCGGTCCCCGCCAGGCGCTCAGGGGCCCTTCTGCCTCGTCTCACGGGTGCGGCCGAAAATAAGGTAGCATCCGTGTCCCCACCCCACCGTGAAGGGGGTCCTGCGGTGCGTCTGTTCTCGGAGCCCGGGGCTCCCCTGCCAAGTTAGAGAGATAAGTAGCAACAGACGAGTGCTTCCATAGAGTCTTCCAGTATCAGCCTGCCTCATCAAGCATCCTCAGGAGAAAGAGCTCTTCCTGAGCTCTGTCATTAGGTAATGTCAGTGGGTAAGAAAAAGCAGGTAACAAACATTGGACACAAATACAGAAAGTGAAACAAGATTATCCTTGTACACTCCAGTAGGAACCTACAGTAACTTAATAGCGGTGTAATTTACTTGATGAAACTGTTCCATTATTTCATTTTTGCTGTTGAAAAACGCAAAATGAAAACTTTTCATATGGCACTTGTCGCTATGACGTAATGGCAAGGAGTCTCCTTGTACCTCTGCTGCACAAACGGAATATCAGCACCCGATCCACTGCTCTGCAGAGCTACGGGCTCTGGAGGTAGTTACACCACTGCTGTATTACAGGACCAGAAGCAGTGAACATCAGTTCAACTAAATGAAACACCAGAATCAGTATCTGTTAGGAGATTCCTAGTTGTGGTTCCTAAAATTAGGAACGTCATGTTAAAATCAGGAGTGTCTCTCTAAACTCAGAGCCAACTGAATGTAAAATTAGCAGCATGTTTTATAAAATGCTCGAAGGTGAGAGAACAGTTACTTTATTTCCCCTTTAATTTTTTATCTACTCCTCACATCAATACTTACTTCGAGATCTTTACTCTGGGTCCCAAATACTTAATCATGGAAGCATCACCTCAGCTGTTACACACCTGCTACCCCTTGCTTAGGGCAGTGAACGTATTTCAAGAGTGAGTAGGGATGTCTGAGGTCTGAGCTTTAAGTACCACGAAAGAGTTTTCAGACTACAGGGTGCCTGTGTTTCTTGGAGCTCAGGTCAAATGTTGATGAACTTGAAGCGTTTAAGAAACTATCGGTACTCAGTCACTTACAGAAATTCATCCCATCTTTTTGTCACTAAGAAAAGCGACAAAGGAGACAGCAAGTCTTGGAAATGCCCTGGAGATCTCCTGGCATTCAGAAGTAAGAGGATTCTTAGCTAGAGGGTCATTACTGCTCACTTGCTGTTTTCAAAACTTGTCAGAGCCAGATGAAGCAAAGAAGCCCAGAAAGTGTCATGGCCAAAGTGAATGTGTACTAAGCCAAATTCTGACCTTCCTTCAGCTTTAAATTGACTTTGGTACTACTCCTGGCTGCCGCTGCCAGTTAGCACTACAGCCGAGCTCACCAGGCAGAGGGTTGCTATCACAGCGCCTGCCCTGCAGAGCAGCCAGATACCAGCGTAGTACAATCCGAAGTGAATCGCGACAATCGGAATCAATAGGAAACAGTGTGTGAATCACCACTTAATGCACTCCAGGGTGAGTCATCCCGATTCAAACCAGCTTTCAGACCAGTACAATGTCAGTCAGCTTCTCACACAGTTCAATGTGAGTCAGATCTCAGCACCGAGTACAATGTGAAATGAGTCACTGACTAATACAGCGCCATGTGCCTCCAGTACCCAGTGCGAGTTGTCAGAGCTTCTGTGTGATATGAGTCACTTCATAGTACAGTAAAATGGGCTCTTTGGAGGCCATTCATAATTGAGCACAATGCAACCAAGTGCTCAGGAGGAGATAATGAGAGTGAGCAGAGTAAACTGCTACAGGCACCACTTTCACTGCATAGTAGAGAGGTTTGTAAAATATTAAGATGAATGGTTTTTTAAATGTTATTGTTTCTTAAAACAAGTTGCATAAAAATAACTAGAAGCAGGTACTTTCTCTGACATCACAGCCAGCAAAAGCAGGGTTGAAGCAGTGGTAAAAATCCCAGCACTGGAGAAGCTTGTGGGATTTTTTGTTGGTTTTTCTTTCAAGAGAGCTGATCAGTCAGTGTGACTGACAGACATCCACCAAGGCCGACCCCAGCTGCCACAGAAGACAAGGCAAGGGATGCTGACAGCTTGTGCTGTACAGAGGAGAAGATTTTGACACTGATTTAACTTAACTGCAGTTTGCAGTGAGTGACCTAGTTTGTGAAGGACTCAGCATGGGATGAAGTTATATCCATACTTATATTCATACTGCTCCACTGTCATAGCACCCACATAATCAGCTGGACAGAAAAAACAGGTTGCTTTCGTTGCTTTTTCTATGCAACTGGTAAAGAATTCTTTCATGTCGTTCCCTTATTACAGGAGAAATAATGACAGTGACTCTGCTAATTACATGTTAGAATAACATTTTCAATGAAGTCTCTTCTGATAAAATCCAAACTAAAGAAATTCTTTATCCAGAGGAGATTTTGGGCATCTCTCTAAAAAAACAAAAACACAAAAATCCCACTGAAGCCCCAAGTAACTAGGTTTCTTAACAGAAAAGTCAGATTTTACTCAAAGAAAGACTTTAGTGCGGAAAGTTTTTTGCAGACAATGGCCTCATGGTGGCCAACTGGGCAGAACTGAATACCAAAGAAAAAGGAGCAGAAGACATCTAAGGCATTGGTAGAAAAATACTTGTTACAGGTGACATGATCAAGGCACCATCACCTGTTACTATGTGGGTGTTGTACACTTTCAGCCATTCCTTTTGAAATGTAAAGCAATGCTTTAAGCTGGATAGATGAACTCGGCTCCTCTGAGCTGCTGCTCCTCTGGAAAAATAAATTAAGCAAAACAAGCAAAGGCACTCAGTTTCTGGACATTTGACATAAAACTGTCCCAGAGTTGTTAGTTGTAGGATAACACTTTGACTTGCAACTTTATCCACTTAAACCTTTAACAGACTTGGGCACAGCAGTGACATAAAAAGCTGGTTTATTCCATGTGCCGCCAGCCTCCTTTCTGCTAACCTCTGTCTTGCAGTCACAAACTCCCAACCATTGCAGCCACCCCGCTACAATATGCCAAATCTCCAATAATACAAGATAACTTTCGAGGAGCTCCTGCTCTTAACCTACTAAGTGGGCAATCTGACAACTATGCCTAAAGCATGTGCATATGTGTGGGCGAGTTCATTAACATATATTAGAATTCTTCTCTGTCTAAAATAGCACACTGCTTGATGCAGAAAGCCTGCTTGTCACATTTGTCAATGAAAAGGAAGAAGCACGAGCATCAAGTTTCCTGTTCATATTTCAGCTGACAGTGAACTGCCACAGGCTTCAGTGGGAGTTTGTTGCAGCCCCAAATATATCTGAATTGTTGAAATATAGATTCAGAGATTTATTTGGAACTTGACCCCAGTTGCAAGCCTCTTATGACATTAGTAGATAAGAACAGAATCTCTTCCAACTCACTGGTTATCATTACTGGGAGGATCGAAAGACAAAGCAGCAATTGTGAGAGTTACATAACCTCACCTAAAGCTCGCTGACACCAAGAGGTGGCTTTCATTGCTTTAGTGGAGTTTGGATGAGGCCTGAAGTATTTACTGCAAAATAACTGGACTGTACGATCCACATCTGTGCACTCACTCCAAGTGGCTGTCAGCCAGGGTTACAGCACAGGGCCTCCCAGGCTGTGGAGTTACTGTGAAAGCCTCATGCTGTGGCCGTGCAAATCAACCCTGAGGCCAAGCTAAAGGCTTGCACACCTGCCTGACTGTAATGTGTACAAGAAGAAAACATTACGTCTCAGTAATTCAGTGTTAGTAGTAGAATCTTTGCACTTTGAGCTGAGAAAATGTCATTGTGTTTTAGGATAAAGTGGAGATAAAAGTATAAAGTTTTGTCTACAATCTTCTGTGTATTCTTGGGTTTGTTTTTTTCTTTAATTTGGTTGAGGTTTTGTTTTGTTTTTTAAATTGACGTTTGGGGCTTAGATTTTAAATACTTCTCCTTTGGGAATGCTATTTTCTTGGTAGCCCACCTTTCTGCTGAGAAATTAGCAAATACTATAAATGTTACAACTAAGCCAAATATCACCTGAACTGTTTTTAACCAGGGAAATAATTTTCACTCCTGACCTTTACACTCCTTCGTGTTTATAACGTTACATAGAGAAACGCTTCATAATCTGAATGTCAGATAGGTATGCTTTGGAGTGGAAAAGGTATGACAGACATTCTTATTTCACCACCTCAACATTACTCGTAAGGCATACAGTGGTTTTGCCACTATTGTCAAAAGTAGCATCTCAGATGCTTACTTAAATCCTTGGACTTTTTTTTTAATTACTTACTAGCAATCAAAAATATGAGCACATACTTTTTATGTAATTCATAGATGCTATCTAGTGGGATAAGAAGCAAGAACATGTGCCATTAATTTTCTTCTATTTTTGTTTCATTGCTTGTTAGGGACAATTTTTAATGGAGTAAATTTGTTGTTATCATTACATAGAGAAGGACGTCTCTTTCCTTGGGAGATCCAGAAACTCTGCACCTAGGCATCTGCAGAGATGCTACATTAGACTGACTTGAAACAATGAACCAGCTGGAGACAAGCTGATCACCTCAACTCCTACTCCCCTTACTCATTTAAGCATTTGACTAATTGCCACTCTCCACGTGGAATTTGGATGGTTCTGTGGATTCCTCCAGGCAGGACCCACTGTGCCTAGAGAAGTTTCTTTATGTTCCAATGTGCTGATTAATATCCAGGGTGGAGGATATCCAGAGACTCCAAAGCTACAAAATCAACCCAATTCTGCACAGACTGCAGGTAGTCAGAGGAGACTTGAAAGTGGCCAGTCACTTGTCTGTAGTCAGAAGAAACTTCCTGCAGATGCAGAAATGATCATGCAGGACAGACTCATGTACACAATTTAGGGAGGTAGAAGATCTTTTGTAGCTCAGGACACTCACCAGGGATGGATCATGCGTGCACTGGAGCGGTCCCAAGGCACATGAGACAGCTACATGTATGATCTGAGCAGTAACACGTGACCTGGAGCCTCATGTAGTCCAGCCAACACCACCACTACGAGGACCTGTGCAACAGAAACCCCTCTTGCCATCTAGACACCGACTGACTGTCCTGTTCGATGATTTGATTCCTCACAGTGACTCAATATTAGCAAAATTAGACCCTACTGACTATTTGTGTTATACCCAGCAATTGGCTAAAACTGTACTCAGTCTGAGTATAAACAGAGAATGAGATGGTAGGGGCTGAAGTCCTCTGGTTAAAGGTATCTTACATAATTCCATCAGTAGTCTAAAAGTACTTTTGGATTCCTCAGAAAACATGTAGAGGATAGCAGTCCATCTCCAGTTTTCTAAACCTCTGCGTTTTCTTCTCTAACCCATTTTCAAACAAGGCACATTGCTACACCAGATGGTGGGGACAGAGAAGGCAGACCCCAGCTCTCAAAGTGCAGAGAACATCCAGTACAGAGGGTTCTTATACAATTTTTTCATTCTCATAGCCTTCACAGAGGTCTGGAAATCTGATGTTCCAAATTAACAACTGTAAAATTATGTGACTAGAAGACCTTTTTACTACAAGGTCTAAAAACGCCCTTTGCCCTGAAGGAGCCTGAAGTCTACTGAAGGCAAAAAAATAACCACCTCGATTCCCACAGATCCACAAATGAATCAAGCAATTGCTTCAATTGTTGCTAATGTGGGCTGTACTATAAAGGAGCAAGGAATTTTATTAATTCCTACAAATAATATTCACTGGAGTAATTGATAGATCTACTTCCCATTCCTGCACACAGCACAACTCAAACCAGCAATTGCCTGGCAAGGCTCATTACACAGCTCTGGTGGTTGCAGCGAGAAGCAAAAAAGTGTGATGGAAGACTTCCATGTCCTACAGTGGAATTCTGGATATACTAGAAGTAGCAGGAAGATACCTACATACATAAAATAAGGCTCTTCTGAAGTTAGATAAACAGTGCTGGGACAGATCCTTGCTTGTTCTGTGAACCTGACCAGCCTGACATGGTTTAGTCCTACGGGACTTAATACTATGTGCACCAAAGGAGTTTCTACGACTCTGTAATAACCTGCACCACTGCTCAGCTCTCTACCTTGCCATCCTATAACATGGACCCTGGATTGTATTTAGCCCAGGCTAACTCATTATAAATATGAATTACAGATATGAATGTGTGAAGATAAAATATCTCAGAAGTAAGAGTGGATGTATCAGGATATATAAACAGCACACATCTGAATCCAAGTTACATTTTTCTAATTGATAATAATTGTTTACTGTCCAAAGCAGCCTGAAATATTGTTAGATATCTGATCCTTCCAAAAATGCTTTATATGCTATCACCCTCTAAGTGAAATGTGAAAATGCTCCATTTAAAATAGTATAGGTATCTGGAAGGAAATCAATACTTATTCATTCCATTCGTGTGAATCTGAAGCTGACAGAAAGAAATATGAATCTACAAACGCATTCTACATTTCAGTTATCCTTCCACATTTTGAAATGAGAAAGATTGGAGAGGAGGGGTTGGAAGCTATGTTCTTTTTCTGATTTTCTATTTCTGGTCATTTAGGCATTGCTTGTCAGGTTGGGCCTTCAGAGTTTCAAAATGGGTTATAGTTTCTATCTATATTGTTGTTCTTGTATTTTATTCCTCCTGCTATACAGGTGCATCTTCTGCTAGCATGTCATGCATTTGTCTCTTGGGAGAGTGGGTGGTTCTCACAAATACAAAAACTATTAAGCTCTGTAAGACAGAAAGAAATTCAACATTAAAAAAAACCCACAGTAGCCAAAATGCAGCAAAATGTAATGCTGCACTCTGCTAAAATAACCTTCTTTCTTCTCTTGACATTTCTGTCGAGTCCATGACGCCATCTGTACATTCCGCCTCAAGTTAAAACAACAGCATTTCCTAAACCTGGATGAAAGGAAAAGAAAGGAATGCAACTTTTAACCCCCAAGTATTTATCTCATTAGATTCGAGCCTGATATTAAATTACAGATTTAAAAAAAGAACTCAAAATTGGTAGCAGCTAATTTTAATTCTCCTACAACTGTCATGGCCTCAAAAGAAGGTTTAGCAACCTACACACAAAAGGATCTCGTGACACAGGAGGATGACTAGTTATGTATCCAAAAATCAAATACAAATAAAATGAAGAAAGACACACTCATCTTTGCACAAGCTAGCATTTCATCTCTCAAAGACATCTGTCACTTACATATGGCATAACTTCCAGCATAACAGGGAGAGCACTATTAAGCGCTGTAGAGCAAATGTGAAGCTCAGAGATAGGTCAGAAAAGAACAGGGACTTCAAGGAGACTTGCCATTTCATCAACACCATTTATCTGCACAATCTGCAAAATGCAGTCTCCAAAAAGGCTTCCTACAACTACACACAAAAACCAACTGATGCATCCACCAAAAATTGTTTCATGCTGTCTTCAGCTGGGGGACTCAGTGAAAACCATGAAACTATTGTCATCTAGTTGTGTGTTTCCTCCTCATCTTCACAGCACAGAGAAAAACGTTTTAAAAAACTGTGGCAGTCAGACCTTCAATGGAGAAACGAGCATTGGCCCTTCCCCCTTTGCTACAAGGGGAACCAGCAGGTTTGAGACATCCTCAATACGCACTAAAGGCCAGATTTTCAGGAGAGCTCAGGTGTCTCATTCAAGCATCATGAAGCCTGTGCATTGGCTAATCAGGTGAAAGGAAAAAAAAGAAAAAAAAGAGGCCCTAGCTACTTTTATTCTGTACCATTTTCTTTAGGAATGGCCTTGAAGTCAAAACCTCAGGAAAGCCTTTTCAACTCCTAGGCCTATATACCTCTGTGCCAAGAGCTCTAGCTCTCCAAGACTCCTCACTTGTACCTTTTGTTCTCTGCATCACCACTCCCTTCTCATTGTATTCCCACCCACGTGACGAATTCATTAGCCCTTTGCCTTCCATCACAGCACTTAAGTGAATGAATCTTCCAAAGGATTCAACACCTAAGAACTTCCATGGGGGAAAGTTAGTGATTTAGCTTTTCAGTTCCTTTGAGGCTGTGGCCTTCAGCACTTCTGGGTAAGACTTTTAAAGCAAACAAAAGGGAAAAAAGAGAGAGATGTTTCTTACTTCCCCCTTCCTTTGTTGCTTGCAGCCCATGGGATCAGAGAGGACGGAGATACGCAAACGGCAGATGGCTACGACCCCGGAGACCCCAGGTGCTGCACAGGCTCAGCTCAGCACAGGAAATCGAGGGTCCAATGCCTGCTGCTTTTGTTGGTGCTGTTGCTGCAGCTGCTCATGGTAACCCCTCTCATTCAAGCCTCTGGGGAACAGAATAGCAGGGAAGGAACACAGGACAAAATAAGCCAAAGAAAACACTTGTATAATTCTGCAAATCTGGGACACAGATAGCTGTGCTCTACTAGACACAACCCTCTAGTCCAGTGTACTCTTTCTTTCCCCTGCCATTGAAATAACAGATTTAAAAAGAAGTATCTGTACAGGACCCCTATTGCACTGTTTTTGTCAATACTGTGTCATGTCTGTTTTGTGCAGGACAGGTTCTCCTTAGCTTCATTGAGCTTCACCAAGGCTCCCACTAAAAACTGAAAGCAATACCAGAATATGTCACAGCTTTAGATTTAGATTTGGGACTTGACAAGCAGCACCAAAGATGTTAAATGGAGTTAGGAGAAGGTGGAAGAATTTCTAGGTCAGAAAATGAATAACCAGGTGCCCAGCACTGTTCTTTTCCCCTGAAGGTAACTGGATCTGTTGTCATTAATTAATACTGCCAAATCATGGCACCTGCAACTCATATGAAGAGAATCACTGGGACCAGAAACTTCAAACATTGTGCATATTTGCTGAAGATGAGGAGCTAAGCAGAAAGAATTCAGAAGAACTCCCATTACAAAACTCCCATTCCTGTTAGGGAAGAAAATTTATCAATCAAAGCAAAAGAGGTGAAGGAATCACTTGATTCCTTAAATTAATGATGTGTTCACCTTCACTTTCTTACCAGTTCCTCCAGATCCAAGTGATTTCATTCTAAACTGAAGTAAACCTTCCCATACTCAAAAGCCCTTTGAGGCAAAGTGTTACTTAATGGGCAAGAGTAGAACTTGCGTTCAAATAAACAAAAAGTCTTAAACAGCCACAGAAGCCCAGCCAAAACACTGACAGCAAGTGCAATGCTTCTTAGAAATTCACTATCCACCACATAAACACTTCAGAGCAAGCAAACCTGGCACTGAGGTGTCACGAAGTGGTCATAAATAACCTTACAGCCTGGGCTAGGAATCTACTCCACTAATGTTGTTTTCTGATAGCACCCTGTGGCAAATGCTTTGGAGAACACCATTAGAAGGCAAGGGAAGAGCACACTGATCATTTCCTTCCTATTGGTACTCAGCTAATCAGAAGCCAAGACACACAAAATTCTGCCCTCCCTAATGCAAATAGTGAATCTTTTGCAAGGACAAAATGCTGCTTGGAGGTTTGGGTTTTTTTGTGAGATGCCAAGAACTCTGGCTCTGATCCTACCAAGCTTTTCAGCAGGTGCTTAGCGGTAAACTAAGGAAGACTTCAGAGAGACATTAATACTCTGCCTATACAGGATCAGTTTGCTACCTATTGCATCTATGTTAAAGCATCCCATATAAATTCCAATGCCATTTCAACAGCTGTCCAGTGCAATTGCTAATGGCTCAGTCCAGAGCTGCATTACACAAACACGGTTTTCTGTAAAAGGAAAAAATAAGACATTTATTGACTAAGTCATGGTATATAAAATTTGCATTTTACCTTTTAAAGTGCTTTTTTTTTTGTCATTTTACCTGGTATTTTCCAGGATGCTTGTTTTCTGTGCACCTCACTATTCAAACAATTCAAAGAAAGCAATTTACTCAACAGGGTTTGTGGAAGTACCCAAATTTCATGATGCTTAAAATTCCTATTTGCATTTCAGAATCATCTGGGAAACCAATACAGGCTCAGAAACAGAGTAGCTTGTTTCAGCTTTAAAATAATTTGTGATTTTTTTTTTAAACAATTGTTTTCTAGTAGCAAGAAATGCAAAACAAACTGTAATTAAGCTATTTATATTCCCCATTCATAGACCATTTCCTCAAAATAGCCCAAGCACTTGGAACAGAAAAATTATGAATAGGAATAAAAATAACAGTCTCCATGAGTCATGCAGCTGAGCTGCTGAACATCCAATATTCAGCATACTCTTAATAGTAGATTTAGAATGAACTGAAATGAGTCTCTCAGCTGGATGCTCAGAGCCTGTGTTCATTCCTACAGTCAAACCCAAGCCTCCAGCCTGTTACTCTTCCAGATCCCCAGAGGATACAGTATTGCACTAGTCTCTTTATTGTTTACTTGTACCTTTCTAGGGAAAGAGACTGCCTGTAAGTAATTTTCTGAGGCATGGCATGTTCTCTTAGGGAAGCTTTTGTTATTTCTTTGGTCTTTTTCCTTTTCTGTGCATTATCCAATGAAGACTGTATTCCTTTCTACTGGATCTGTTGGTTCCCCTCAATCCAAAAATAGCTCTGACAAGAGTATCACTTCCTGTGTGTGAGGAATACATATCACTTTATATATTCAAAAAAGGCCAGAACCACTGGTAAAAAGGGCTTGAGACTCATATAACCCAACAGAATAAAGAACTAGCATTACTACTTACTTTTTTCTTTTCTTTTTCTGAAAAGGTAAATTGAGATAGTTCATTGGTTTGAACGTATGGTTCAGATGTTGCTGAAAAAAAGCGTTTGCAATAACTACTCTCCATCTTCGCAATATGAAAGCTTTCCTAGGTCTTCAACATATGGACTGCCGTGGCAAAGAGAAAAGCAGGTCTCTGCAGATTATGGACTAACAGTAGACAAAGAGGGAGAAGGAGATGGCCAGTAAATAATAAGGCTGCAAATAAGACTTGGCCAAGAGTTTAGCATGCAAAACAGGCAGAAAAATCCACTGGTTTAACAAAAAACCTTCTTAGAGATAAATAAGATCTTTAGGGATTAAGGCAGCAAAACTTAGAACATTAGCATGAAAGAAAGGTAAGATACAAATGAAGAAATTAAGCTGGATATTTCCCTAGAAGTCAAAGCAACTGTGTTGCTTTGTTTCAGCTGGAGGGCCCGTTTCATATAAATAACAGGTTATTCACTGGGACCTTTTCTTCTTGACATATTTTAAGCAGCTTTACAGATTATATGAATGCATGCGTGTGTGCACATGCATTTCTCAGTACGCTACGACAGCCTGGATGGACTGGAATGTAGTCCCCACTCCCTAAAAAGAAATATTTATATTTTCAAATCCAGTTTCAAATGAAAATGAATCATCTACAACTACAAAAGAAATTTTTAAAAACTAGAGCCATCTAAGGCAACATTTGATGAAAGAAGCAGGAGTTGACAGCTACCCTTCCACAGGACATCAAAAACTGTCAGTGATCACTAGTGATTGCAGCAAACTTTGTTTTTGTAATGCTACAAACAAGTGTTTCCATTTAGACACACTCAAAATTATATAAAGCAATGATAGATCTACTCTTTGTGCTCCAGACCTCACATTTTGACACATGTATTAGCAATTTCCTAAGATGCAATCAATTAACACACAATCTGGATGTATCTACATCTCAACTCTGAAGGATGCCTACCCTTCCAACATCATGTAAGAAGTTTCCAGTTTACTTAAATCTTGTGTCCTGCTTCTGAACTCTGGCTTTCCTGTAACATGGTATCACCACTCCAAACCAGAGTCTTGGCCCTCATCACAGCTGAGGAGAAAAAAAATGCAAACAAACAAATCCAAACCCACCTACCTTGAAATCTAACTCACATAAAACCAGTGCATCAGGTCCAGCTTAAGTAAAAACATTGCACTGAGCATACACAGTACAAAAATCAATGGAGAAGAGATTTGGTATGTGACAAAGGGTATGCATGTATACATATATATCCCATATACATATATATATATATATATAGAATTGGACCTGAAGATCCTTATGGGTCCCTTCAACTTGAGATATTTTATGGAACTATGCTCCTTCTGTAGAAAATCTGTATTATAGAATATTGAACAGCCTTCAGCGACGCTCAAGTTTGCCAGGTTTATACAGCTGTAAAATTAAGGTCAGAATGTAACTATGGGTCATGTGCCTATCATTAGCTTCTGTCCTTTTAGAATTTCATTTTTTTTTTTAATATTGAAGGAAAAGTATCTGGTGTTCAGCCTTTTTCTCTATAAAGTTGACTAAAACTTTGTTTGCTACTTTGCAGTCTTACTGTTAGAAATCAAGAAGAAGAGAGAGCAAGGAGAACATCTCATGAACTCCAAGCAGAGGGTATTCCAAACTGTGAGGAAAGGTATGGTATTTATTAAGTGTTTTGTCAAGCTAAAATGAAACAAACCTAACAAACCATACTAAGTAATTGCAATGATTTACCTGAAATATGAAAATAACTTATCTACTTGTCATTTACACTCAATTTGCAAGTCACCTGTCTTTTTACCTTCTAACGAACCAAAGGCCTGACCTATAATATTTTACTTGCAGCACGTAAGCACATCCCCACTCTCATGACAAATTAAAACCAGCATTGTAAACTGTCTCCCTTTTTCCTGAAATAATTTCAAAATATATCCTGTTCCCACCCAGCAAGTATGCAGTGAGCCTAACTGGCAGTTCTCAGCCTTACAAAAATAATAAAGTGGAGCTTAGATCTTCCCAAAAGTCACGCAACAGTTTCTTCAGAAATGCTCAAACAGGTAAAAGCATCTGCAAAATGGTAATATACAGGTGGGTACCTTTCAGAGTGTTTGAATCATTACTTCTTTATATGTATTTTCATTTAATTTTTACCCATAATTTAAGAAGGAATATTAGGGATAGCAAAAATGTCTAGCTTCTGCACAGGTACTTCTTTGTTGCAATTACTTTGAGCAGTAAACTGCAGTTTTTGCATCAAAGCAGAGGCAATCACCTGCATCAGAGCTTTGGATAAGCACACTTTCAAAAAACATCTTATAAATGTGTTTACAAGAGTTGGCACTTGGGTAGTTCTAGTGAGGAATCAGAACCCCATGAACCTTACAATTTTGTTCCATTGATGGCAGATGCCTCCTGCCAGCTGCAAACAGCTTGAGTAACAATCATTCATTTCTCTCTTCTTTTGCTCTTCTTCCTCCTTAAGCCCTGCTCCTACTCTTGAAGAAGTAAATGCCTGGGCTCAATCATTTGACAAGTTGATGCTTACTCCAGCTGGCAGAAATGCTTTTCGTGAATTTCTACGAACAGAATTCAGCGAGGAAAACATGCTTTTCTGGATGGCCTGTGAGGAATTAAAACAAGAATCCAACAAAAACGTCATTGAAGAAAAAGCAAGACTAATTTACGAAGATTATATTTCTATCCTTTCTCCAAAAGAGGTATACTGCTTTGCCTAATACATTCTTTGATGTTGCTTTGCACAGTTGGTTGTAACACGTGTTTAAAGCTGCAGCAATACTCAGGGAGAACTTTTCCCCCACACATTCCACTGCCATCAAGTAGACATTTAGGGGAAGAAGGCACCCATCGTTGCAGTGAGATGGTCAAAACTACTTTCATTGGTTGTAAGAAAGCTCTTCCTATGCTACCCTGGCATGCTGATGTGGAATTTTTAGTTTGAGGCACAAATATATGGCTGATCACGTTATCCTTGCTCAACTCAAATTTTATTCGTTGGACAAATCAGTTCCTTTTTTCATTACACTCAGAAGGGGGTATAGGCGTCTCTCCAAAAGCACAGTAACCACAAATAAAGCGTTATTTTCAAAGCACAAATTGCTCAAAGAGCAGCTGACAAAATATGGCATAGAACAAACACAATGACTTCCCCAAAATTTTCAAAACTACTTGTCACTTTGCTGTTAGCAAATATGTCAAGTTTCAAAGACACCTCAGTTCAGCTTGAATATAATCCTGCCAAGCAGGCTGGAATTTTAAACCTTCCAACATCCTTGCAAAATTGCAACTTAATTTTTTGTAGTGCCCGCTACACTTACGTACTTATAAAAATGCTGTTTAAATCTACCCCGTCTGATCCTGCAATACTAATATCTCTCTACAGACACTAGAGACTTGCAGAAAAAAAAAAATTACATTCGTGTATGTTGTATGGAATCATTATATAGCCCTACCTGTGGTTCACATCAATTCACCCTGCTTTTTAACAGCAATTTGATTAAGCAACAGCTTCCCAGGTTACATTTTCCGCCTGCGTCATACTCTTACTCCAAATTCAGTCTCTTTACAACAGCACTAACTCTCCAGGAAATGAACTGTCACAAAAAATTATAAATGCTCTCTACTACAGAGCAGGAAGTTGGTCTGGAAATAACCCATCAGCCTCTCAGGTCTCAGTAATAACGGGATTGCAGACAGCCTCATTCACATAAGGTACCTCAGTGAGGACATTTCTCTACCCATACTCAAGCTATTACTCCATTCAAATTTTAACAGAATCATTTCCTGCCTAAGTATATTTAGCAAGTTTTACAGTCCTGGAGGACACCACTGAAATGCTTAAAAAAGATGGCTTTTTCAACCAATAAAACAAAACTAAGAACCCACATGTACTATTCACCACTATTATTTACACGACTTTCTATTTTAATATGCAGGTCAGTCTGGACTCCAGAGTAAGAGAAGTTATTAACCGAAATATGCTGGAACCCTCACAACACACCTTTGATGACGCACAGCTTCAAATTTATACCTTAATGCACAGAGACTCTTACCCACGGTTTATGAACTCTGCTATTTACAAGGACTTGCTTCAGTCCTTGTCTGAAAAATCCATTGAAGCATAGAATTTTTTCTTAAATGTATTTATTTTAAAACAGACGGGACTCTGGGCTACAGAAATCCACAGGGAATTTAGAATTAAGCAGATATTTACCTGAAAATAACTCAGGCAAGTTTTACTACAGACTGAATAATTTAAATCCGCACAATGCTCTGACACAATCAGCTAAGTACAGTCTCTGATGAAATTGTGTGTTATTTTGCAAAAGGAAGCGAAGAGAATGAAGAAGAAACGTTGTTCAAAAAACACAGTATTTTTTCAAACACAGCAGACAATTCATACACAAAACTATTACAACCTATGTCTGAGGTACTAATACCAACAGAGCACGAAAACTAAAATTGATTTTTAAGAGGAGTGTTAGAATTTTCTTGAAAACCAAACCAGCTGCCCCATCCACACTGTGGCCAAAGTAAAAATATTACTGTCAATACTGAGTTACTCTAGGCAGTGCTATCATACCTGCCATAGGTATGCTCCACTTGTTTTGGTATATTTAATGCATACATGGTGCACTAATGGAAATTAGTATGGCAATCTCAAGTTTATGAAAGTTATTGGTTGAAATAATGCTGCCTATAAAAAAAATCTTTTGCTGAAGAATTGTTATTTTAGTACTAGAATCTGCTGAAAGCATTAAGTTCCCTTTGTTGATATTCATAAAATTAAATTATTTACTTCAGAGGACGACAAGACTGGGCATTCAAATTCCAAAATAAAGCACAAGAATTCTCACATATTCTTCTCTTCCCTCAGCAGGTGTATGTAAAACCCTTCACTATTTGCTCCCAAGAGGATGGCAGTTCCAGCCAGCTTGGGTTTGTAAATACTAAACTCTCCCATTCTCTGACAGATCTCGTAAGGTTTCCATTACAGATATACACATAATGTACTTAATAAAAGCAGGAAGATGGAACTTGTGTTCTGATACAGCACTATTTCAGACTGTCCAACCATACCAGCTCTATCCAGTTATATATAAACCATGTTCATTTACAGTATACCCAAAGCATTAGACTTAATTCCTGGTCATATCTCAAAATCAGTAATCACAGGAAATACTAGGAAGAAAGTAAGTTGAATCCACATAAACTATCCATAGATCTGTTACTCTAATGTCTTCTTTCTTTTAAATTACAAGATTCAATACAATTCCACTACATTAAACTCTAGAGTTTATAGTGGATTTCCACGGAACTGTATTTTTTTTCTGCGTATTTATTTAAATGAGCCAAATGACACATATAGATTGGAAAAAGACGTATGGGAAACAGAAAGACAAAAAAATACCCCTAGAAGGGAGAACCAGACAGGCATAGTTCGCTGATGTGTACTGTAGCCTTTCCAAAACCTACTCTTTGCCTAATTACAGCACTATGAAAAGTACAAAATGAGGACTTTCTCTAAAAAACGGAAATGGGAATAACAAAACAGAATTTAAGAGATCAATTTAATTGTTTCCTCAATGCACTTGGCAGGAGACGTGCCCTTACTGCACTGGCATTTTGAAGCATGTAATGATTAGATTTTTTCATTACACAGCACCACAGGAGAAGAGCCGGTACATGGTAAGTTATCAACGCTAGAGGCTGGTTCAAGGTCAGGTTGGATGGGGCACTGAGCAACCTGGTCTAGTGGCAAGCATCCCTGCCAGCGGGGTTGGTACTAGGTTAAGGTACCTTCCAACCCAAGTCATTCCATGATTCTACAACCAGTTTTCATCATCTCCTTCCAGCCACAAAACACTACTCAACATGTCAGCACAAAAAAGTAAACAAAAAAAAACTACAGAGAGCAAATCAAAGTGCTTTTGCCCTCTGTAGCACAGTGTTGGATGACTAAGTTAAGAGGAAACCCTTCCATCTACCACTAAAGACACAGTTCAGTTAGTTTGCCACTGCTTAACCTATCAATGCTGGTTACCTCAGCTGAATTTCTATTTAACACACTCAAAGCACTTACCAATACAATTTCAGTTTACGTGAAGTATTACAATGTAAGTAGTAACTTCAACAAAACAAAATATATATCTTCAAAAGGCAGCACTCATGGGGAGAGCTTGCAGTCAAACAGACGATGCTGTACTTGTTTTAATCAGGGGGGTAGGAGTGCTCTAAACCTCTAAGTTGACAAATTAAGTTGAACTAGGTCAAATTCAGCTTCTTGGAAAGCTCATATGCACACATCAAAAACAACTTCAAAGCATGTCATCTCACAAAATGGAGGACTTCATTTCTTTTAAGTTCTCTTTCTTCCCTGCAAAGATACTTCATTAAAAGCTGTCAGACAGACCGAACACTCATAGTCCATATCAAACAATATATTCTACTATTCTGCAAGAAAAAGAAAGAAAAAAGATGAAGTTAGTAGGGAGAGAAAACTATATTGGTTTGGGCAGTTTTATGGTTAACATTAAATTATTAATAGAAGAAAGTAATCATTTCTAAGCTTATTTTCCATGTGTGACAACTTCTAAGCCAATTAACATCCTCTAGGCAATTTTCATTCAGTTCTGCATTACAATATGTTGACATTTGCAATGTTCATTTTTTCCTGAAATATCTTAACAAATCTTAATGCTGTGCTTTAGGCTTAGGCTTATACCCACCACCAGTGGCAGAATGCTGATCCCTAGATATCCTGAAAAATATATCTCCTAAAAACCCAAACAACCCACTCCCCTAAGTATCTTGCTGTCTTGAGGCTGGTTAACGCTGCATTTAATTGACGGCATGGAGGCAAGGAGAGGGGGGAAGGGGAAGAGGAAAACAAAAACCCACCCACACAGACGACACATTTTTAATTACATTTCATTACTATATACTTGCTCATGGTACATAAACTTCTCAGGGCAAAAGGAAAATGCACTGAAAAGTTTCCATAGACAATATGTTACATGAATAGCAGAAGAAAATAATCATATTGACAAAAGATATTATTTAACCATGTAAGAAATTATCACAAAATCAATTTATCCTAGGTTGAAAATGAGCACGGTTGGTTTGCCTTGGCATTTATCAAACTGCAGGATATCATTAAGCTCTAACTTTCCAGTCCACTGGCATTCTTCCTTCAATGTCTGCACATCATAAAGCAGTAACTCCCACAGAACATGCATACTGTTAAAGACTGCTCTTTTCACCAGCCTGCTAAGCACTATTAAAATTGCATGGGCTCCTTCAGCCAACATATTATGCTTTACAGTGACCTTTAAATTCCAAAGTCATTAGCACAGTACAAATGGAGAAAAAAAAATCATATATATATATTCTGAAAGGCTCTACCATATAAGGTTAGATTAAAATTCCTCACACAAGCATCATGTACTTATGCAATTTCTGATTACAAAGGATATCAGAAAAAAGATAAAGTGATGAGAAAGGCTATCACATCACAACATTAAGTAATTTTTAAACTTTGCTGTAAGCAGTTCTTAAGAACATGTGTCTTCTGCCATAAAAGGTATGAGTATTGTTTCAATGACATTATGAAAGATTTTCTATACTAATGTTATAACTTAATTAATCACAAACCCTTTGAAATGGTAAAACAATTCAAGAGTAGTGATGATCTGGTGAAACAGAAGCTAATATACCGTTGTATAAAATTGTGCTTAAAAGAAGTGAAACTCCTCAGGTTTGTTTATATGAATGACTACTACTTCAAGATCCGTTTCCACAGGCATGTGTTTGAAAGGTAATACAACCACATTTTACAGAATGAAGACTTCATGTTGATGAATTAACTTCTGTCTAGGCTGGTAAGGGTTGTGAGTTTCAATTTAAAATTCACGTATGTGATCACAAGTGGAATCCTGAACTCAGGATAAAAACTAGGCACTTCCTTGGATTCACAAAAGCCAAGATCACTGGGCAGATATTTCCCTTCTGCTTAGTGATAGTCAAAAAAACCCATTCAGTACAAGATATTTTAAAACTCACACTTTCTCCTGGACGAGATAACAGAATATATGAGGAAATGTATTATATACGAGAAAACATCCTCTAATGAAGGATCCAGAAGCTGTGTTTTCTGAGCAGCAGAATCCTCTAGCATTGCTTACAGAAGATTGGGTCCTTAAAGAACTACAAACACACACAGACACACATTTTAAAAGGCATGTGGCCTCCTCTTTCTCTGTATTAGAATAGTGTACAAACTACCTTAAATTGTAGGGCAATGCTGCTCCAACTGAGAGAATTCAAGTGTCCGTAAAGGTAATAACCAAACCTGCTATTTTTAGATGGGAGAGATTCATCACCAGCTCTGCTGGCATCTTTCAGTGCATAAAAAATCCCAATGTACTGGGTCAGTCATAGTGCAACTGCAGCCCAGTAGACAGACAGCCAGCTGGAGAAATGAGACAGTCCCAGCCCCACCTCTGCATTGCAAAGGAGGGCAATTTCAGACAGCTGTGAAAACTGCAGCAATTGTTAAACAGAGGTGCATCCAAAGATAAGTACTGGAAAGTTTTATTTTTGGATTTGGGTAACCAAAATAAAGCACGAATAGAATAGATGCATTTTTGGATCTAGTTTTTGCACTCCATCTTTCTCTGGGCAAAATAAATGGTTCTTTTTACCGTGAGGGCAGAAGAGAGAAGGATGAAGGCTGCTACTCAGCCATCTGGTATCATCAGGTGAAACCACATTTTATTTCAACTCTTTCTTGGATACACCTGCATCACAGAAAGTGCTACCACAGTTCTGGTTCTTTTAATAAAGTCCAGATATAATCTGGTGAGTACAGAAAGACAATTTACAACATTTTCTCAAAAGATACTTCTAAGTGCCACAATCAGGCCCAAAGATTAAAGGACACATAGTGTGAGGAAGGTTATGCAGTGCCTGCCTTGTATATATGTGCTGTGAACAGCTGTGGAAATTTAGGCCTACTTGGCATCCAATTTGCAGTCATTTTTAACACAATTTTTTGGACTTGTTCTTTTAGAAAGGTCCCCAAACAAAGCACTCTAAATGACAGTAAACATCTGTAATTAGCTTGTTGTCCTCAACAACTTGAAAAAAAACCTAATTTTACATCTTTTAGCAACTCTTAGGAAGCAATCCTGCCAATGGACCTACACACAGGCTAAAAATTAACCCACGCTGCTAGTAGAAAACAACAATGTTTTCTAAGGGGCATTAGTACAAGTTGAGTTAAAATGTTTATATACAAAAAGCTATGCAAGAAACTTTAAATGCCAAGCAATTTCCTGCCCAAAAAAATAGTCTGTAACAAAATTTCTTCTATTTTAATAATTTTTTCCCTTCAGGAGAAAAGCCATGCTTCCTTGCATAAGCTGACTGGAAAAGCTTGCTCTATAAAGTATTAGCCAAACACTTCTTGCCTCTCAAAGTTCAAGTGTCATCATACTATTTCCAACTCATTTGTTATGGTTGTCACCATCACACAAAAAATATTCAACATAGAAAAACTTGGTTTTCCTTTACATTCAAGGAATTTATTCCCCAGGAACTAAGCATACTCTTCCCATCCCCTCATGACTAATTTATACAGTGCCAAAATAGACCTCCTCAGCCCCAAACTCCAACAAATTAAGTAATATAAAATTAGATTTAGTGAAAGAATTTAATCTCTTCTAAAGATGTTGACATGTTTTTCCTTGAAAACACGTTTGCAAATATTTCTAAACATGCACTGTTAAAAAGCAAACTCTAAAAAAGCAGCATTTATATAATTTCTCATATGGAAAGGATCATAACTTTAATAATTTATTCCCACTTGCAGGTTTATGATTGACACCGGATACCCTAAGTCTCAAAAACCGGATACCCTACATCTCAAAAATAATTTGATTAACAAAATCAATGCCATTTATATGAAGGGAGTATAGTATTAACTCCCCAGCCAGTTTAATTGAATGAATTGGTCAGCTGGTGTTATTAGGATAGCCTACAACACAATGCCTTTGCTTATTTACAAAGTCTAAACCCAAGCTGGTAGTCAAGCACATTAAGCAAGACCGAACACTCAAATCAGATTTAAGCACTATTTTAAGATATTCTTAAAAATAATGCCTACTGATAGAGCGTAAAATGCATGCTTTGGGCAATAAAATATATTGCATTGATCAAAGCTGGTTACATAAACAAGCTTAACCAACCACTGTGAGAGGTCATCATATCCATTAATAAATATTCAAACTGCATGACTGCAAATTTAGTCCTAGTCCAGAAAGAGCACATACAAACTAGAGAGTTAATTAAATTGTGTTTTAGTTAACAACTGAGTTTAATGTTATGAGAACTTATATACCTTTTCTGCTTGCAAAGCTAGTGAACACAGCAGGGAGAAACAAATTTCATTCTTACAACTAAATGTGGAGAGGCAAAATACACACAGGAGGAGCGTGTATATTTCAGACCACAAAAAATACAGTACATTATTCACATAGTTAGAAAAAAACAAGACAATTACCAAAATGTTTAACTGGTAAAAGTTTAATGTCAACTTACTTATAAAAATGAAAAAATATTTTAAAATTCACCATACAATTGAGCAACCTGGCCCTACTGACTACCAGCTATAGGAAGGCGTTTAAGGAAATGATAGTTGTGTCAAAACCAAGGCTAACTTGAGGCATGTATGCTGCTTTGAAATAAAAAGAAAAGTAAAACCAAAAACCCTCTTATTTGCAGGAAGCTAGATGCTTAGCCTAGTTTTTAAAGCTAATTACAAAATCCTCTTTCATACTGGTCCAGATGTCTTGACAATTTCTTCTTCTAACAGAACTGTCAAAAGAAAAGAATTTTTTATGAGATCTTCATACAGCTTAGTTCTAAATCTTTGCAAGAAGAAACAGAAATACAACACTATACTTAGGATATGGAAATTACTAGCTAAAGCATTTGCTCATATTGTAACCATTCCTTCAGGCATCTCTATACAGACACTTCTGTAACTGCTACCTTACGAAAGGTTTTAAGGACAAACATACTTTTTCAGGTACTGCAAACAATTCCATCAAACAATTTCTAAGCTTTAAATAATATTTAGATATCTCAGAGCACATATTTGAACAATATTCAACAATAAGCTATGTAAACCAAGACGCATAAAATATTTTTTTATGTGGCAGTCTTAATATATATTGTGGCATGGCCCCTGCAGAGCTGCAGCATTCTTAACAGGAAAATAGCAGAATGAGGTTATCATGCTTCCTGTTGCATGCAATCACATTTTAAACTGTAGATTTTACAAGCCTTCGTTTCAGTGTTTCTCTGTTTCATTGAACTACCAGTGTTCTTCAGAAGCTTTATAAATTCCTGTTTCCAGAACTTAAAAAAATGATTCAACCAAGTTATCACTGCCCTACACTTATCCTGGCACAAGAATACAGCAGCAGTCATCTCTTTTTTATTGCTTCTTCTTTTCAGGATAACAAAAACCAGAAAAAACAGTAACAACAAAAGGTCTAAAAAAGGCCTGTTCCACTCACCAAAGCAGAGATTAAAACTAGTTAAAAGAACTTTGGGTGAAGAAAGAGAAAACACAGTGACCAGCTTGTCACTACTTCGTATGGCAAAGTAGTATTGTAACTAAATGGCGCAAGGACTAAGTCCTGACTTCTCTCCCCCTCTGCCACCAACCTACTTGAGAGATCTCACACCTTCAGTCAAAAATACATTTCTAATTTAAAGCTATTTTGCAATCTCAACATGTAATATCATTAATGGGTTAAGAAGTAACTAAAAGTCAGCAGAAAGCGATTTGTCACATTTACTGTAAACCAAAATTAACCACAGAGCCCGGCTGCCTGCTATCAAAAATGCAGAGCAGTCTAACAGTCTTACCTTCCATCTGTTTCCACATTCATTACAGACAACAAACGTTGTCATGGGTTCATCAGCACTGCGGGTTTGAACCTTTGGCAAAGGCAAGAGCCAGAAAGGAAAACGAAAATTAGTATCTTCAACTATTGTTAGTGTGTGTTCAATGTAACTGTTTAAATCAAAGTTTAACATTATGGAAACAAATTTGCATAAAAATACAAGTTAACTTTATGTATCAACTGAAACTGGGCTTTTTGCCTCGCTATAAAGCCCTTATAAGCTTGGATTTTGAGAGATTCAGTAGCACTAAAATAGCAATTTCTGCATTGAAACTGCATGGATTCCTAGGAACAGATTCTGCACTAAAACGACAATGTTCAGTACAGCTTCACATACATTTACCAATGCAAAGGCTTAAAAGCCTTATGATTGAAAAATAGTTTGCTATTTAAAGCATCTGATAAACAATATAAAATATAAATGCCACTGATCCTATGAAGAAAATTACATGCCCTGAAGCACTGTTAAGCAAATTAAAGCCCCCTTTCAGCAGTTGTAAGAATGACTGTAAATCAGGGTCTAGTGTTAGTCAAATGGTACATTAAATATATTTTAAAATGTACTTATGTATATACGTATGTATTATTTTCTGCTATTTAGTCCCTCTGTAAAACAAAGTTCACGCACATTAAAACCAGTATCTCTCCTCCACATAAAACTCTTATTCATAAGATGTATTCAGAAGAATTAGCAAAAATTCAGCATTGCAAAGAAACTGAAGTTTCAGTCTATACAGATAGTCAGCTTGGAGCTACATAAAATTTTTGGCAAATAAATACAACAAACTTGCTTTACAGAAGCATAACTAAGTAGATCCACCTATCTTCACATTTTTTAATTTGTCAGCATTTTGTTAAAAGTTCATTTTACAATTCCAATTCTTTTTCAGTGACAATCTTTATACAGGACTTAAGCTTTGAAAAAGGAAAATGAAGAGTCTGAATAACCCCACGCACCTGGGTGTATGTACAGTTCTTCTTTTTGCACTTGCCACATGTAAACAGATCAGTTTGGGTACCTCCTGTTTTAGCCATCTGGTGCTCTCTGATAGCTTCTTTGGTCAGATTTTTGCGCATTTCTTTCAGCTCATCACTTGCCATTTCCTATAAAGGACAAAGAGCAGACAGAGTTTACTAGAGAGTTTTAGCTTTAAAACAAGTTACCACTGTGCAAGCCAATACAACTTTTTATTTAGAATCCATGAACAACAACTCTGTTGAAGGGCAATGTAATTCTACACATTTTTAATTTTACAAGACTTAAGCTGGGATATTTCACAGCACAGAAGCTACAAGAAGTTAAAAATGGTCTCTTTTTTTAACACAGATAGGAAAAAAAAAGTACAAGTTAGAACGTCAAGCATCTAGAAACATTTCTATGCAAATACACTTCTGAAGTTCAGAAATGTAAGACAGACAAGGTAGAGGACTTAAAAGTCCTCCAGATAGGCAAAAAAGATGCTCTCCCTAGGTTAGACCCTTGGATAATTATCTCATTGACCTACACAGGATTTATTATAGCAAAAAAATTTACATTATTTTGACTACTTCCATATTTGTACTGATAAATACAGTACAGCCGTAATTTGCCGTATGTCACCAGAAGTAATATACACTTAGTTTCGTAGTTTAGAAACTAAGAGCTCACAATCACCCATTTTCTTTTTCCTTTAAAATAGTTTTAGTGCACAAGATCTCCACAATGTCTAGAAATCAAGTGTGCACAACAAAACCAATTTGTTACATTTTTCCTCAATACAGTTTTATTCGCCATCCCATGTAGATGTGGAATGCAAATCTTGTACGAATGTTGTTTCACTTCAAAAGTAATCTTAACACTAAGGGGGTTTTTAGCCATTAACATTTTAATCCAAAACATCAATCAAATAAAGAATGGGCACTGGACCGGACAAAATATATGTTTGTGCATATGTACATAAATATGCAGAACAAAGAAAATCAAAATACATACTGAAGGTACAATTTACTTTTTTTACACATTCTTTCACCAGCCTCTGTTTGCCCTAAACTTTATGTAAAGCTATAGCAAAAGGAAAAAAAAACAACAAAAAAAAAACCCACTACAACTTTCTTTTGGAATAAAGTTAGTCATGATTTTTATTAGTTGACCATAACCAATTTCTCTCAGTCTCAAAGACACTCCTTTATATCTCATTTGAGGGGGCAGAATCTAACACATAGAAGCAGAACTACAGAACTGAAACAAGACGTGAACTGTGCTTTCATTTTTCTCTCCCATAAAATCTAATTTTTCATTTGACTTTCTAGATTTATTTTTATTTGTAAAGACACTTTCATCCCCTCTACCCCAACAGAGCTCTCTAATTCAGATTCTGCAAGGCACAAAACAGTCACCATCTTTCAGAAGCATGGGCAGCTTACATAAGTTACTTTTATGGCTAATAAATACAGGCCAGGATGTAAGTCCAACAGGGAAATAGTTCAAGACCCGCGCTTTGCTTACCTCTGCTGTCATTTTGGCAAACTTGTCAGGAGGAATGTTTCCACATAATACATTTTTCCTTAGGTTAGGGTTCTTTGCATCCTTGAGATTTGCTATCCTACTTCGTACCCTATTTTTGTATTTCATATCAGTGTTTTTTAATTCTTGAAAAATAGGTGCTTTGGATTTAAGGAACAAAACACGGATAAGTAAAATAGAGTAAAACATTAACAAGTAAAACAGAGCACTAGAAAGGACTCATTTTGGGGGGGCAACTTTTAAACCAATGTACTTCTCCACTGTTCATCAAGTCCTCCCCCAACCCCAACAGATAGCTAGCTACCTTCCTGTTCAACACAGCAGAATTCACAACCTTCTGGAGCCTAATCATAGTTTAGCACAGGGCCAGTGAAATACGAATTTTTAGGTAGCAGGATCTCAACTGAAATTGTGAAAAGTCACCCATAAGTTTACATGCAGTTTTTTGACCTCATCCTGAGAATTAATTCATTTCTGAACCAAATATTCAAACAATGACAGCTCACTAACACAATTCTTTTTGTTAAAAAAAGCTCAGACCTCTCTTCTGGAACTATTCGAATACTGCTACCAGAACCACCCTTTCGAAAACTGCGAATTCATTTAGAAATAAACATGTAGAAAATTAAATAAAGACATTAGAAAATTAGTAAGACTGTTAACAAGAAAAGATTTTTAAATAGCACAGAAGAGCCCAGCATTTTATGTAAGAATGCTTCAATAAGCATTCTTACATAAAATGTAAGTAAGCATAATATTGCTGCTGCAAGGAAAACATATTGAGCTGAAAAGAACCCACACACACTCACCTACATGCATTCCTACGTATTTCAAGGCAAATCATTTAGGTTGGGCTGGTTTTTTAAACATTAAATTTATGTACTGATGTGTTGAACACAGTTTGCCATTTTTGGTTTACGTGAAATATAAAACCACTCAATATATAGATCAAGTTAATTCATTTGAAAATTATCTGTGTGTTTTAAAAATACTTCTGCTCTAGAGCACACAGATATACAACAAAGGATATCTTCTTCAATCTGAGAACCCAGCTCTTCTTCATCAGCACCAATAGCAATGTAATCATCTAAGGAAAATAAATGATAAAATATTAGCAACCTGACACTCTGTGTTTTATATCCCTGAGATCTCTATAGTTTCAGTAGTCTGAAACTCAGCAAATTATAAAACACCTGCAGTGAGTCTTCTTTTTGTATAGGTAATTTTAATTTACTGCATACTTATCCTTTCAAAATTTATTACTTGGAAGAACAAAAGTAAGTGAAAGGGAGCAGAACAGAAGTTTGAAAGAGTTAAAAACCCTTAAAGACCAAAAAACTTCTGACACCTAGCTGTAAACACAAGTAGAAACAAAAAACATTGCTATACAGAAAAACTTAAAATATTCCAATAGGCTTGGCATCTCTCCCATCTCCACAGCCTGTGCATAGAACAGACTGTTATAAAAAGGAAACATTTTATATTGTGTTTAATCAATTGTTTTAGTCCACACAATACAAGAATAAGCAAATAAATGTTTTGTATGCATGGAAGAGAAAGATTTCATTAGAAACATAATAATTAAATAACAAACAATCTTATTAGATTTTTTTAAATGCAAAGCAGAGATGTGTCATAAAACATGTAAATTAGAAGAAATAGACCACAGCAGTCTTGAAGACAATGCAACACTTAAAGTGTCTCAAGATAACTGTTTACTGTTTCTGACCAAAATGTTTCCTCACAAAGACATGTGCCTTTCCAAGACAGTTTAAGAACAAATTACATACAGTGTTTGGCTCTTCATTTCAACATGGGTGTACTTCAGTGAGTAATCCAAACATTTCTCCCTCGATCTCATACCAAAGGCCATAAAACAAGAAAATAACCTTATTTTTTTAACTCAGTTTCATCAGTTTACATGCGCTGTAGAAAGCAACATCGCAAAGAAAAGGTTCTTGGAAAACTAGCTAAAATTAAGACTACAAAGAATTATGAATACTAAGATGCTGTGACTGTCTGGTCCCAAGAGAAGTCTATGAACTACATATCCAGATGACCACAAATTCATGGTCTTTAGTCAGCTTTGCTTATTGCCTATACCTGAATTTATAGGAATTAAAAGAAAGAATAAAAGAGTGGAGAGAGTAAATATGGATTATTCAGAAGTCTACTTACACTGGGCTGACTTACACTAAGCTAAGAACAGAGAAACAGGAGCTGGGTCGTAAGTTTGATAGAAGAGAAGGACGCACCAGAAAAAAATCAGGTAATTCTGAAAAGTCCAAATTTCAGTTTTCTCCTTATCTAGCAAATCATTCAACTTGTCAGTTTAAAGACACTCAAGTGTACATGAGAGATAAAAAGAAAAAAACCCAGAACACTCAAGGAATTTACAGATACCCAAAAGGCATGAAGTTAGGAGCAATGCAAGACTCTCTTATTGAAAGTATCTTGATGAAACATCAAGAATAAATCAAAACAGAAAGGCAGCCTTCAAAAACCAAAATCTGAAGGTCCCCAGGAACTCTGGTGTAAGAAAGGCAGTCTTGTATATAGTCACACTCTCTCAGTCAAAAAGACTGAGACAAAAGAAAATAGCAGCCTCTACAAAAAGATTTAAATGAAGCATTAAGGAGGCAATAATGTTCCTGAAAAGAAGATCCCCTGTTGGCAAGGTATCAGATGAACTGAGCCACAAAACGTCCTGAATCATCAGCAACAAAGATGCATTTTGAAACATTCCCATGCCATCAAGGTTACTCATTACTTGCACCTCTGGTGAACCCGTTTATGGGTCTACATACGCAATGGACACAAACAGGGTTTATTCTACCCTATGGAGCAGGAGAAAAAGTAGAGTGGGAAAGACAGAAATAGAGAAGAAGGAAATAGTTAAACTTGAAAATATAGTCTACAAAGCTCACCTCCTGTTCTGAGAGCTGCAGAGAGCATTTCTCTACATTTCACTCGTACAGAGTCTGAAGTGCTTGGAGCCCGGGGAAAAGAAGGGATGAAAGAATTTGAGGGAGCACTACCCTCCTCCTTCCTGCTGCTGGAATTGCTACTTGAACTGCTAAGAAAAGGCAAAATGAAAACCAGTATTAATGCTTTTTCCCCCCCCTTCTTCAAATAACTTTGTTTCTGGGCAAAATACGGGTCTTTTGCTATATCCATTTGATGGTACTCCAAAATAAGAACACAGACCACCTTTTTAGTTATTTATAGCTCTAGATCCAATATAATTTTTAAAGTGTCTTTAGGCTATTCACCAGGGTATTCCACACAATAGACACAGCAGGTATTTCATTCCATTATGTGGCATATAAGCTTTAATTCTCAGTTCTTTACATTAACATGAAATCTTTTCTTCCCTCCCACGAACTTTACTTTAAAAAACAGTGACGATATATCACACCAACATTCCCTCTGCAGTGAATGCCTTGCATTCAATCTGCTTACTGTATTAAAGGGGTGCCATGGTCACAAAAAAAACCCCACAATTTATGTAGTTCTGCAAACTGTAAACCAAGTTTTCAGCTTCCATCTGGACATATAGTTAGAGGTTAAATTTCAATTTTAAAATGGCTGCTGAAACTCAGAAATGTATAGAAGAAATGGGCTTGCAAATACTCTTTTGTAAACGTTCTTCAGCTCCTGCAGTGACATTAATGTAGGCTTCTTTTTCTGGTAACATATTTTGTGTTTACCAAAAAAAGTGCAGAATGTTTATTAAACATAAAAGCTAACACACAAAAGAAGCATATGCAACTACCACAAAGCAGAGACTGAAAGCTGTTTTACAGTTCTCAAAGCTGGGTGCTAGTACTGAGAGAGGACAGAGTATTTGACAGACCCAACAGATGGAATAAACTTGTCTGGCCATATCTTGACCTATGTCTTTCTTTTTTTTTCATGTCAACAGCAGCACAGTTTACTTTCTCAACAACACACTGTTTCTTGTACAACTCTGTCCTTCAGAAAAGAACGTGGCAGCTGTCTCTAATATGATAAATTTGGACCAAACAGTTTACTGTTAATTTATACTGATTATTTGCACAGCCATTAAGAATTAAGCACCTTTCTTCTCTGGCTTCAGGGCTGTTTTGTGAGGAAGATGCAGGCTCCTTTTTCTTTTCTTCAGAATCTTTATCAGTTGAAGGTCCATCTGGAAATACAAAACATGAGAAATTCTCTTCTACCCAGAAATAGTAACTGATTTAAAGCAGTGGTAAAATATCATGATTTCTCCTGAACCAGTTGGAAATGCTATCAGCTCCCACTCTCTGCTTTGACCTTCTCTTGCAGTACAGTCTTCCACTTCCCAACACCCTCCCAACACAGGAAATGGGAAACATGACAACACTACAGATCCTTCGAGTCAAGTCCAGCATCTGCTTAAACTGGCAGTGAAGACATGATGGAAACATAGACTTTCATGATTTATTTTTTCCAACACTCTTGCATTAGGTAGACAGTAACCTCTTAGGTATGCATCAAGTCTCTGGAGTTTGTCTTCCGTGCTTTACATACATAAGCTCCTACTACATACATGCCATTCTTTTTAATTATATTGTAAAAGACACCATGGTTGGCAAAATATGAAGTCATTTTTGTATTTTCAAAGGAGTTTTTCTTTTTTCAGACACACAGACAGTATTCTCTGTGATAGCTCTTAAATTATTTGCCTCAGCGTTTAAATATATTTGAAACTGCCATTCCCATACAGGTTATGTTTCACTATGATTTTATAAAGAATAAAGACGAAAGTCTTTACGGAAAAGAGCAATCACAACATTTAACTCTAGCATAGCAAGAATGCATACACCCTTCTATTGTAAAGAGGATTTCAGAGCACCTAATTGGCTAAATCGAGCACCTGCTTTGATTTGTTCCCTAGAAAGGCTGGCTCTCTACTGCCTACAGAGAAAGCCTAGTGAGACTGGCGTCACTGATTGACAGATTTTGTGAATTCGTTTTTCCAAGCCCTTATAAAGCTGCTATTACACTTCTAAATTTGTAGACTGTATTACTGGAATAAGCATACATTACAAACTTTAAATTTAATTAAAAACAGAACAAGAAAAGGAGGGAAATCTGTTAAAGCACAGTCTTGCCAACAAAGATGTCCTGAACTAAGCATGTAAATCCTTGTTTAAGTATGCAAAAGTATCCTTATTTCCAGAGGAACCCCATGCCTGTGCTTCTCAGAGGAACTTGGTTGTACATAACACACAAATTCAGGTCTCTTCAAACACTGAGCTTTTTAATTTTATTTTTATAGAGTAGAAAATAACTGCACTGGCTTTCCTTTTATAGAAACAATAAACTGAACATGATTTTGATCCTTTCCTTAACCTGTGAGTTAAGGAATTTATCCAATCAAATATCATTTTATTAAAAAATCATCATAAAAGGAGAGCAGAGACAGTAGTACTGGATCAGACCAGGCACCAATCTCCTATCCTGTCTCCAGCTGTACCTATAGATGCATACAAAACAGTATAGGAACCAGAAAAATACAAAAAGATACTTCTCCAGAGTACTGCCCCAGCCTTCAAGAGCTCACCCATTGTTTGCAATGTTGTATTCAATCCTTGATAAATTTCTTCATTTAAAAAAAAAAAGATAATTAATCCCAGATGATGCATTCAGGCTGATTGTCTTTAATAACCTGGAGATGTTATTCAAAAAAATTCCTAATAAAGATACCAATTTAACAACTTTTGTTTATAAAAATAATTTCACTAAGAAAGCAAATGACTATAAACTGAATGGAGAACACAAGTTCTTTGCTATGACAACTGAAGTGCACTAAGAGAAAGAAAACAACTCCCATTTTTAACATGCATACTCACTCTCTCTATGGCAACAACTGATTGCATGATATAATCTTTAAAGATGTTCTAAATACGCACGCAATCTCATTTCTCTTCATAATGTTTTAAGTACATGCTCATTTTTGTCAGAGGCTTTAAGACAAACCAGCGGATCCAACAGGTATCTTGGGGTACAGCTCAAGTCCTGCAAAGCAGGAGCTCTCCTTCAGCCCATTTACCTACACGTTTTTTTCTGGCACACAAGTTCTCAAATTCAGGTCTGACCTGTGTATCTCCTGCTTATTTTGCACCATACACGACACAGCAGTATAGCTGGCACTCAGATTTCTTTTATCAAACCCTTCCATTTAGCCCAGCACCATTTCACCAAGGGCAGGCACCTGCCAACACCTGCCAATACCCCAATGGCTTCTTTCTCTTATGGAGGGCAGGGTATAATACGAGGCACAGATATAAAAGCACACCTCCTCCTATAGCTGCAGATCAGTCTATGCAAGGATGTCTCAAATCAAGGTCAGACTTGAGCAGCTGAGACTGGACATCTTCAGCAAGTATACAGTCAAAACTACAGTTTCTTTATTCACATAAGAGTTTATAGATATTTTTGCTTAATCTAGTTTCAGAAAGCTGAAAATAAAGTTAATATTATCCTAAGTGTTTAAGTCGCTTTTATGGATGATAAATTGGAAAGCACTAGAAGAGATGCTTTCCATCTTTAAACTCACACATTAATAAGGATGTCTTGTTTTATTGAAATACTGTATTGACAAAAGAACAGAGTGCAATTAACAGCCTGCAAGGCAGCATTTCATCTATCCTCTGGGGAAAGAAAAATTATCCCTGACAAATTAAAAGTTCCTACTAATTAGCTTATTTTACACTCAATGGCCAGTCTCTAATAAAAAGGAAGAATGACATCTAATGGGAACTATGAACAACCACAGAAATTCTAACAAAGTAAGGTGGAAAAAAATGGCCCTTCTGCAAAATGTCTTTAAAAATTCCAATGTGATTCACCTCAGGAAGTCTACAGAACATTGTAAATATTTATATAATATAAATTAAAAGTTGTGCAGTTTCTTTTTTCAACTCCATACAGCTATTCAAACTTACCAAATTTTTCTTCAGAAACAAATGGAAACTGTCACTAATTTTAGGACTGAAAACTGTAACTTCACAGTTTTAGCTACTGCCTCTTCAGGAGGCCATTAAAAAAAATCTCAAAGCTTTGGTTTTTTATAAGAGAAGTTAATTTATATTAATACTGCTTATTTAAAATACAAACAACATGTTAGTAACATGAATAGACTATTAGCCACCGGAATAAGACATTCAAAGTTTAACAACTGCACCGCGGTTTCTACCTGGGACTTGCAATTAATTTGAAAGATACTTGAAGCTTTTCCAGTGAAAATTCTCTCCCGGGTCAAACATGACATAACAGTAGTTTTTGTTATCAAACCAATAATTTTGATGTAATAATACACAGAAAGATAATGTAATTAATCTGAATGTTAGAAGCCATTAACAGCTTTCTCCTGGATTTTTCTAACTGTATTACAAGCCAACACTAGACATTTGCTAGTAATAAGAAAAAAAATAGAAAATATAAAGATGTAATGCTCTTAATTTATAAATCTAACTTTAAATTAAGAAAAATTTTAAAGCAAAATTTTTTTCCAGAAACGTTAATGAAAGGTGGCTAGTTATTACCTGGAAGCATGTGAAAATTTAATTTAGCGGGATATCGTGTGTTGCTTACTCAGGAATCACCACCAGAACTTGGAAAGTTTTCTGAGTATTCAGTTTAAATAAGTTAAAAGAAAGAGATAAGAGAACAGGTATAAAATGACATAGTTATTAATTTAACAACGACCTTCATATTCAATAATTATTTAGGCTCCATTTGCCAGACTCTGACCAACTAATCTTGAGATGCACAAGCAGCTATACTTGTCAGCAATTTCTCTACCAGATGTAGTAAGGCATGAAGGTAAGATCAGTAAAGCTTCTCTCCAGTAGTAGCACTGGGAGGAGGAATATCTAAAAATCCATAAATAAACAACAAACTTATGAACCGTTTGCTGTCTTTAAAGATTTTTATATCATCAGTGACAAAAGACCACGACACAAGGAATTATTCCCTATACGTGCTTTTCTCTTATATAGTATAATGTATTATGTGTTGTTATCTCTCCACTGATCGGCTTAACAAATTACAGACCTACTAACAGTACACAAACAGTTCCAAATATACACTTGACAGGAGATCATTTCCACAGCTCATACTTGATATGAAAATGAAACTACTGAAATTGTTTTTGCACTTGATTCTGCTTGATGTCTTATAAAGACATGTACTCTTCTTATCAATAGTAAATAATATTCTTAAATGCTATTAGACTCTCATTTAACAACTTGTTTTGCCAGGAACATTTTTTTTTTTTTTGAGCAGACAGTAGGTTTCCAGATGTCCTTGAACAATTTCACTTATGACAGCATTAACATACCTGTAAGATAGTCCTGACTGTACCTGCTTGCTCCAGGAGAATCAAATCCAGGTTGGAAATAACAACGGATTTCGTGAGTGAAGTAATCTTAGTAAAATACTTCCGTGATGCCTGACTGGTGTCATTAAAATTTAAACAATCTTTTAAAATAAAATTACTCAGGCATGCCCTTCTTTGAAACAGGCATTTCAAAATGTTTGTGGCCTCACTTTTAGTTTTCAATATTGGCAACAGATGATCACTTAATGCTAAGAATACTGTGCTGCCATTCTTTTTAGTTCAGTATATAAAGTTACTGGAGCAAAGTTTTCTTAGAGGTCTGGACATTCTTTTTCACTGTATACTCCTCAGTTCAGCAAGTAATTATTTGTTATGAGGGTTATATTCCTTAAGGAACTTTTGTTATTTTTCTAATATAAGAAACACTCCTGACAACCTAAATGAGTATGCATAGATCCATTATCTGCACAGCACACTCTGTATACTCAGCTACTTGGCAAAACAATCATTATTTGTAAATCCCATGTTATAACTGAACAGCATTTTAACTGAGAGCTGAATTTAGCACCTTATGCAAATCGTGACCATCTCTGCTGTGCAGTTTAACTTTCAGAAAGTATCTGAAAGGGACCTTGCACTGTGGCTCACCCAGTGAGTCACTGCAGACAGTGGTCACAAGCCCTCTGCTGCACAGCTTCCGACTCCTCCAAAAAAAAACCATTGGTAACCTGGCAAGGCTCGAGTCAAGCTACAAAGATCTGGTGATTCACAGCTCACTTTGATTTGTCCTCTTGTTTCCCATGCATTCCTAAAAACTAAATTCTGATAGCATTGAACTGAAACATTACATGCAGCCTGAACAGTCAACAATTCTTGCCTAAATTCAAAATGTCATTTATAAAAATAACTCACAAAGACTTCAGAGCTCTGAGTACAATGCTTGATACGATTAACAGCTGTCCGCTTCTGCTGCCATCTTTGCTCCATACCATTTTACATGCACTATAAACAGCATAATCGAAACTGATTTCTCAAGCAGCTCAACATACGGTATTTCGTATTCTTCCGAGAAAGTCAAAACTAATGACAAAACAGAATAAGAGTACTTTGTAAGATTCCCACCCATACTTATACCCTATCTTTCACAGTTATGAAACTTTATGTTTTAATGAATTACTGAGCAGTGATAAAAGAGGCAAAACATTTGCCCTACTGCACCTTATTACCAGATCTACATTACAACCAAAGAAAATTTAACTACCTAAGTTTTGAATATAAGCAGTGCTTTATTTTCAGGAATAATTCGAGATAGCGTAGTAAGTGTAGTAAGTGTAGTAAATTACCACAACTACACTAGAGCTGGCACAATAATGTACACACAATAATATCTGTTCTGTAACAAAAATTAGCACATGAACGAACATACCCACTGCCTCAAGAAGTATTCAGTTCTGATAAATGCCAAATATTTCTTATTTGCTTTATAGCTCCTCAGATGTTTGACTTCACTTCATGCAAGAAACCTTAGGCAGAGTCTCCCGACTGTGTTAAAACAATCCGAATCTAGCAAGGTACGAAAGGGGAAGGTCCACCTTGCCCCAGCTGTTTGTTACTGTTACAATCCTTGTGCAGGAAACAGTAACTGCAAACAGGCTGGACCAAAAAGTAATAGTTTAAATTTAAGCCAGAAGAAATGAACAAAACAATTAGTTTCCAACTGGTCAGTTCCCAGCTCTGGTCTTCTGGACAGCGACTTGAGCACTAGTTGTAACACAGGAGGGAGCAAAGAGGCGCCTGTGCAGAAGGGAAGTCAGGGCTGCTCCTTTCAGCGGCAGCCCACACCCAGATTGCCCTGCCGTGACCATCAGGCACCACACTCTTACCCAGAGGTCTGCAGCATGAAAACCCTCCGGGAAGGAGTGACACTCCCCATGTTTCACAATGCTTGAACACTTAAACACCAGTAAACTTTCAGTAACAACATATTAAGACAATTTTGACTGACTTAAGGTACTCAAGTCTTAAAAAAATGAGATAATTATTTTTAGTGTCTCAACAAACAAATGGCAAATCCTTTGGTCAAAGGACAGCAATAACCGGGCAGATCTCCCACTCCCCAAAGAGAGCAGCATCTGAGCACACTCCCAAATATTGAGAATTCTGTTGGAAATGACAGTATCTACTCTACTATGTTGTCTAAGCTAAGTTGCAGTGTTAAAATTTTGAACTTCCAAAAAAAAAAACCTCAACTCTCAGTAAATACTGATAGAGTTTTGTTTTTAAAGTTTAGACTAATAACTTCTAATAACTTGAGAGCTACATCATTCAATCCAGCAGCTACTTTGAGAAGTCTTCAGAGTAACTGACATTAATATGCAAGTCAATTTCTCCACGTATACATCTCGCCACTTTTATGTACTGATATAATAAAGTTGGACTTTTACATTTAAGTTTAAAAATAAAAAGACTATTATTTTCACTATTTATCAGTTAACTCTGATCAGATCCTAAATTAAGATCCCTTATATGCATTTACTTTTATTATAAAGGTCGTTATGAATTTAAAGGTATTTTATCAGCATGTCTAGTATTATCTAATTTTAAGTAATAAAACTAACATTATTAGTAGGTAGGTTAAAAGTCTTCAAGGTAGTTTAAAAAAGTTTGCTATAGAGGCTGTTGCTTCTTTCTAGAACATCAAAGTTTAACACTCTGACAAACTGTCCATTTCTACAGACAGACAGAGTATTTTCTATATCATTTACATGACAGTAATAAAGTATCTGATAAAATACTTCACAATTGATAAAAATTAGGCTGAGTTCAAATGGTAGGGGACCCTAAGACTATCCTGTTATTTGGCATATTTTTCCAGACAGAATGGTAAATGTTTAAATCATAATGTAAACTGTTTTCTATTTTAAAATTCTAAGCTTCAAAAATCTTAATTTACCTAAACTTACATACAAAGAAACAAAACAGAGTGCACCACAGTGTATGAACAAAAATATCTGGACACAGTTTGAAATTTAAGTGTTTTCAAATATATTAAGAACTACCAAATACCCTTGAATAAAACACTAACAGAAAGGTTTTGTTAAGTGTATTAACTGCTTTAAGGGAAACTAAACAAAAAGTATTCAGTCACTAATTAGTAAGTTGTTTAAAATTATGAAGGTTTTAGAAAGTGCAGCTCTGTTTCTCACTGCCTGTAACAGATTTTAACATCATCTTTACTGTTTTCTTCTCTTCACAAATCACTTCATAACCAAACTTCAAAGCCTCTACACTCTCACACGAGATTTTGCACCAGTTCTTCAGAGTACTTGTTATATTTGACAAAGAAAATAATCGAGAAGAGGTTTGTTAGTGCTCAGTGCTGCAGTAGTCACTCCAGCTCAACTGCAGGCTAGGAGACTTCAGAAATTAATCACATCAGAGAAGCTGATTTCCTAATTCCTGCCAGCCCCAATAGAATATATTAACTGTTTCTCTGAATACACTCTCACAGTAATGGCCTGATGACAGTCAAAGAGTAAAAACCAATTACATCAGCGCTGGAAGTTTCGACATTCACACAAGAGCACAAACATGCCTAAAGCAAGGCAGGGTCAAGGATGTGCATCAAGGCTACACAGAGTTAAAACATGCCAGAGCAGGGATGTTTCTGTTGCCATACCTAACAGCTTCTTCCAAGACTTGATAAGAGATTTTGCTAAAGATGTAACCTCTTCATCTGTGCTTTGCTTGCGTATTGCATTCACTGACATTCCAATTCTGGTAGACTGCAAAAGAAATAGAAATGTAGGTTATCACAAGTGACATGAAGACAATTTAACAAATAAACACATAAATTTGTACTTTGACAATATTTTTTACAGTGTCTTTTTTTCTTTTCTGGTGGGTTTGTTTTCTTTTTTATTGTGATTATCAGGACAAAATACTGCAAGCCTTTATAAAAACTATTTTAACGACACGGACATTTTAAAAAGAAATACAACAGTATTACCATTTGTCTTCATCACAAAAGTTTGGGGAGGGGTGGGCAGTGATGGTGGGCACCAGGGTTAAGGACAGTATTTACATTTCGGCACTATAAGAAGCTTGCTAACTTCTTCACAGACATCATACTCTTAGAATTCCCGTTTAGAGGCTGTGGAAAAAGCTGTAATACCAGCTGGGAGGAAGCATGTTTTAGGTACTTAAAAATTTTGGTGATACTGAGATTCTTTAGAATCCTTAGCACAGAGAGTTCTGACTTTAGATAGAAGCAGAACTCTCTGTGTTTAAGATCTCAAAGAATGAGCTATCCTATCTCTCTGAAAAGGCCAAGACGCTGACAAGCTTTAAGCCTTTGCCACTACTGCCACCTACAGAATAAGTAAGAGACTATGAGAGTAAGTTACAATTCATGCCTTTCAAGACTCAGAAGATGAGGACATAAATTTAGCTCAACAGTAACATTATAGAAGATTTATGGCTAATGTGTTCACGTAACAAGGAGAAAATTTCCACCCTTTTAGCTTCAGAAGAGGAAAAAAAAGCATTTAACAATACATATAAGGATTTTATTATCATTTTATATTTTGACTGATGACTAAATTTTCTTATTTGTTGTTCAGATACTCAGTTTTGTTGCATTACTATTTACAGGACTCACTAAATATAAATTATTTTACTTACTTTTGCAACAGATCATCATAAATTTCCTTCTTCTTTAAAGGAAAACTTAAATCTTTGTGGCTTGCTAAAACTGGAAATGATTTGTTCCTGTAAATTACTTCCTACAACCCAAACAACACTTTCTGAGGCACCACTGATGTGCTAAATGACTGGAAACATACCGAAATAATCTGTAGCTGTTTCAGCCAAGGAAACACATCAAATAACCTCAGGCCTGAGCATCAGCTCTAAACACGTATTTTGGATTAAAGAAAACAGATGGTTACTCACCTGTAACTAAAGTGTTGCAAGATGGACTCTGCTCACTCACATTAACGGTACTGGCCAATTCTCTTGATATTTTGAACACTTAAATCTCAGCATTATGTTCAGATAATAAAGAATAACATGTCCTTGAAAATCCATAAAATACCACATCTGGATGAGAAAAATGTATCTACCAAAAAACCCAACCCTCTATTAAAACCTGGGCACAACGACAGCCTATGCTCATCAGCAAAGGGAAAACATACAAACTTACAGACTTACTTAGCTAACAAGTAAAATTCAAAACTAACTAGAAAAATTCCTTCTGGTCACACCAGAGAAATAGTTTATGGGAACTGTCTGAACTTCCAGCTTTCTTAAAGCAGTACATAAAAACAACTCATTTGTTTGCTTTTACAGAGTGCTGGATCAGGTCTGCTTGAAGAGATTGCAAAAAACTCCGTTCTTCCCCACTTTAAATTCTAGAGCACTTTTCATCCACTTTCAGAGGAAAGACAGTCAAAGACAGCATACGACAGCTGTTTTCACCCTGAAGCACTGAAGCTTTGGCCAGCAGCCCTCAGTAGGTGTGAGGAGCAGTGACCATAAGCAAGCTATGACTGAACCCAAAGCAGGGCACACGGTAGCGGCAGGTGTTCTCTAAACCAGAACAAATGCAGAAATGTAAGGAACACAGCTGGGGAGGAAAAGCAACCACCGAAGCAAGGAGAGGTGCTACCAACTTTAAATTGTAAGTGTATGAGGATAGAGAATTGGTGAGCACTTGGACCAAAGCAGAGCCAAACCAGCCACTGAAGAATAACCACCTCTGGGTTCCCAGGTCTCCACAGCTTGCAGTGAACCAGCCTGAAGCCATTAACAAGGGCTGCACATCACAGCCTAGTTCTGCACATGTATGTGTAATTTCCTGTAAAACCTGTTAGTTAAAATAAAGCCTGACTGTCTCACTCACTGTTTAGCTGTGCACTAACCACAATTAGCACCAGGGACACGATGCCTTTAATGCTGTGAAGCTGCTAAACAGATTTGCAAGTCAGACCACCGGATAAATCATGTGTGAGGAAGCCTACTGGCTTCCTGCCTAGCTGAGCAAGGATCAGCTTGCTTACATAAGACTCGTTAGATGTAACACAGTGGTATTATTGCCTGTAATCACTTCAGCCCTCCGTGAAAAAAAATGTGGCAAGAAAGACACAAGACACCAGCACAAGTCCAGACTACTGAATGGACCTTCTTATTCCACATACCTGTAAAACTAGTCAGAGGACCTCGTCATTTCAGGCTGAAGCAGCAGTGGTGTCACATGAAAAATCATCGCTTCTCTTATTATACAAGAATAACAGAGCTAGCAAAGCTTTTCTCAATGTAGCCAGCTTTCAGAACATCTTAAAAGTGTGAATGGAAGCATGCTTTTCACTTCTGTCCTGCATTTCATCAATTCAAACATGTTTGTCAGAAGTCTTGATCTACACAGAGGAAGATAGTGCCTCCACTATCTCATGATCATCACCCTTTTTGACATTGGCACACTAATGATCACCACTAAAGCAATGCGTACAATTACTTTGCATTTCAACTCTTGCTCCGAGTCCACCATTGCTTAAGCCAAATTGGGAGGCCAACAAAGAAAGTTTATGTCAGACCTTACATATTTATCAAACACTCGAGTTAAAAAAAAATGTAACTTTGAGTCCAAATATGTTGCTAAATGCAATCTTATGCAGTGGAACTGTTTTGAATACAGCAATGGATAGTTATGAAAAACTTTCTGAAGTACAGTCAATGGACTATGCAAGAGTATCCCAAAGTACTTGGATTTCCAGAGTACTTGCAGAGAGATTTTTAATTCCAAAGGCAAAAGAACATTATTATACTTAATGCAAAATATAATTTGCATTAAGACCTGCACAAAGAAACTCAAAAGAATCAGGTTAACAAAGGAGTTTTCTGGGTTTTGTTCTTGTTTTGTGGGGGGTTATTTTTTCTGTGGGGTTTTGAGTTTGTTTTCTTTTTAAAGAAGAAGGTTGAACATAGGGGACAAAGTCTCAGAGTTGTATCAGCATTCATGCATGAAAGTGACACCTTAAAATTCCTATTTTCTGTCAGAAATAGTATTAGTAATAACTTACTAAGTACATTCTGCAAATATATAGGATGCATGAATCAAGAATGTCATCGCTTCTGACACCTTTTAAGATTTGAACTTTATACTTACTTCTTTATTTGTGACCATTAACAGCCCCTTAGAAAAAAGTTACTTTTCAGTCTCCTCCAATTTAAGTGGCTACCACAGCAAATCAGGTCTCAGATTTAATTCTGACATCTGAAAATTGTCATTGATAGGGAATATCTGGCTACTTTGGAACAAAAGTTGCTCACTGATGAATTGCATGACAAGCTCTGAAACTTGACATGTAAGGAAAGTTGACCAAGTTTATTTTTGGAAAGAATTTACAAGTAATTTATGAAATATTGTTAGAGATGTAAATCTAAGCAACATTAGTGAGAGTATCCATGCAACTGGAAGAGATTGTACCACTCCATCACTGTAGCCCAGGAGAGTAAAAGAGAAGTGTAATTACCTGAAGAAATACATTACTCAGAGTGGGGGAGGGGGATGTGGAGTGTGTGTCAAATACAACTTGACTAAAAGGTATCAACTATGTTTTTCCTCACTTAAAACGCAACTCCAATACTAACTACATAAGAAAAGACGGTATCAGTTGTAATCCAGTACGTTCTCCTTCAGCAGGAAGGAAACACACCACATTTGTGTTAGAGTAAAAATGTAAGATTCTAAGTACAGTAAATTTGTAAGCAGCTCTTCTCCTTTGTCTATGACAAAATTCACCACTCTCAACTTCATCAGAAAGATAAGCTTTAAGAGCTTGCTACTGGAAGAAAATACTTAAGGTAAGTGCCCTACATCAGGGTGAACTAAGACTATATCACCATATAACAAAACCGATGCTTGCAAGGACTTTCAACCTAGAAATCTAATAGTGTAACCTTCTTTCAAATCTGCTGGCTCCACCTTCATCATTATGGCGTTAACATTTGCAATGTAACAACAGTAAGAAAATCATACCTGTAACAACTCAAGGGTCATGGGAATATTCTTAAGCTCCTTCAACAAATCAAGAGCTCCAGCCTAAAAGAAAGAAAGAAAATAAAAAAGTCAATTTAGTAGCAATCAGAAACTTCAAGTATAATACCAACAATATAATCTTATCTGCCTTCAGGGTCACACACTGGTTTCAAACCATCAGTTCTCAATTTATTCACAGAACTAGAACAAGGAATGTTCCGCTTCACAAACTTGAAGCATGAACAGGCCTTAACTTGGAAATCAAAGTATTCACTCAAAGACTAGGGAAGTTTTACCCCATATAACTCAAATGACAGTCAAAGCATTCTGTCAATTACTACTTAACCAACACACATCTTCAAGGGTACTTCACTTAGCAGCATCAGAAACAATCCAGACAACAGCAGCAATTTTCAGTTCAGAACAACCACATCTGTTATAGCACAAGAACTTGGAGTTGAGAAGCTCTGCACACTCCATCAATATTGCACATATACATATATAAAACATACATAGACATCATTCTTAACTATATTTGTGGTGATGCAGTAAAGACACACGTTGTGGGTTTTTCTTTTTCCCCTGCTAAGACTGGAAAGGTGCTAACTAATTCTGTGTAAGCAGCTTTCTGGATAGACGAGTCAAGTTCAGAGACTGTACTATTAGACATTAACAAAGTCTATACCCAGGTACTCTAACAATTCATTCCTTAGCAATGTAGGCCTTACTTAAAAAAAGTTTCCATAAATGTGAGCTCTGTAATTCTCTTTAACCTCTCAACCTTGATGATTTACCAACTCTACTTCAGCAAAGCTCTGCAGCATCCACTTCTGACCGTGCATGTGGGTTGTCAGACTACACAAACCTCCCAGATGCTGAGATGATCTGGCTGTTATTCAAATGCACGTGTATCCAAGAGGCCATTCTACTCAGGCTCAGTTCATTACCTTCCTGCCTTTTTTTCCTTTTATTTTTTTTTTTTAATTCATGAGGTTTGGAAATAAATCCCACAAAACTTCCATCTTGTAAATCTGTGGAATTTTATTCCTTTTTCTTTCCCTACCTCTCAACTCATCCTATTTTATTTTGCATTTTGCTTGCTTTTCAAATTCTCCCTAAACAACTTGTAATACACCACCTGTTGCAAGGAAACTGAAAATATTCTGCTACATCTGCAGTCTTACAATTTAACCACTAAAGATAATTTAACCACCAGGAGGTTGAGAAAGATGGAAGTGGAACTCTGGTGTCACATCCAAAAACTCTCAGCTCTGGACACCTCCAAATGTCTGCTACAACCTTTGTTTTTCAAACACCTCTAACTCAAAGAAGCCTCCAAATCCAAATATTTCACCAAATCCCACCTTAAACAAATTCAATCAACGTATAAAGCTAAAGTTTTACTATTCTGCCAAGACAGCAAAACCCTCATTTAATTTTTATTCATGATATACAAACTTCTCCAGTCTTAACGACAGAATTTTAGCAGCAATGATGCAAGACTGAGAAATGTCACGATGTTTTCAGGTGCTAAATTGAGTTGGCACACTAAACCATCTCTTTCTCTCAACAGCCATAAGCGTGGTTTCTTCTGTGCAAACACAGACCCAAATAAAGCAAGTTAATTATCTTCACTGCTACAAAACAAAATCAAGTCAAGAAAATTTTCTTAGCCAAAACAAAACTAATGACAGAAGTTAATGTGCCATTTTAAAAAATATAATCCGATGACTTACCTCCAAATCAATAAAGTTATTAGCAAACTGTATACAGCATGTGATTTCAAAATAAACACAGCTTTTTGTAGTCTGCAAATTCAACATGAAAATAACACTGCAATGCAAAGTAGCACTCTCTTCATCTCATCTTAGAAATAGTCTAGTCAAAATTCTTTTGCCTGTTATATCTCTTTCCAACTGTACATGTGAAAACAAATTTATTATTCCCAGAGTAAATGTTTTCCAATACTAGCAATTTGATACATAGCAGGTTAACAAACCATGCAACAATTAAAAAAACCACAAAACAGAAAACAACAACAAAAAAATGAAAACAAACAAACAAAAAAACCCACTAACGAAATCTCACAAACAAGAATGAAAAAAAACCCCACCAAAAACCCCACAAACAAAAAACAAAAACATCAAACCCAACCAAAAAACAACAGGTTCACAGATGTTACCTATATTTTATGATGGTTTCTGTACCAAATCACCAAAATTGATAGTGCACTAATCCTTTCTAAGCCTTCACACTTCTCTAATCAATTATACCATGCACCAAGAATTAGATGCTTTAAAATTAAATTTAAATTGGTTTTAAACTCACAGTAACTAAACAGTTTTTCATAATCACTTTTCTTAGCGTAAAGTCAAATGCTCTCTGTATCTCGAAACCAGCAAAGAAGTTGCGCAGTACAACTTGCAATTACTTTTTCTCTTAATGTAAGACTTCCATGTTCAAAAAAACCCCTAATCACTAAGACCATTGTTATAAATCTTCTTTTAAAGGCACTTCTATAGTTTTATAGAAAATGAAAGGCAATGTCCCATTCTCCTAGGCTGGCTGGCTTCTAGTTTACCTTGTCACTTAAATTAACAGAAGTCAGCTTCATACAGATCCAGTAGATTACTCCTCTCAGCTTCTTTCAGTTGGTCAGACCACAACAGCACAGAATGGTATTCCACAGTCATATTTTAAAGCTGTGCTTCAGGCAGTAGAAAATGGAGCACATTTTTGAAGACAGCAGAGCTATCCAGTTATAATTCTGTTCTGCTTAAAGGAGTATACATTTAATAACACAGATAATTTTATTTTCTTCTCTAAACTTACGCAAGCATTCTTGATTTTTTTTAATCAATGGGTGCAGCCTTAGTTTTCATACCTATTCATTGCAGCAGCTTAATGAAAGAAAGGTGTACTTACATACAACAAAAGCTCAAAGGAAGGCACTACAGGTTTTATTCCAATCACAGTTTTGAAGGAGGAGTAATATCTATTTCAATTTGAAGCAACAGCAGAAATACATATCACACAGTGCATTAAATACTAAATAATATTATTTCCTCCTTCGAAACAAAAGAACTGCATGTATCATTTCACTAAAATAGTTACGAAATCTGCACAGCTACAATTAAATCCTTAGTCAAGGCAAATCACCAAGAGTCTGACTCAGAAAGAGTGTCTGCATGGCCTGCCCTTTTTTACTCATTAAAAGAAATGCCACAGAGCGCAAAAGAAACGCCACAGAGCGCTTTGCCATAAGCCAGAGTCCCCTTTTGTGTGAGAGATGAAACATTTCTTGTCATCTGACTCTTGACAGCTTCAGAGTGAGCAAGTATCAAAGCTTCTTTTTTTTTTCTTTTATTATTAATGAGTTTCATCAAATCATACTCATTCAAAGACACAGACCAAATACCTGTTCTTGACGAGTAAAAATGGAGAAAGGAACACAAGAGGTTGTCAAGAACATCATTACTCAGTGGGTACTTGTGTAAGAGTGCATTTCTCAATTCTCCATCTTTGTGAGACAGTAAAGTACCTCTTCATAGAGACTACCTTAATAATTTAGCAAAAGTTAGCATTTTAACTGCAGGGCAGAATTAGACAGGAAATCACTTTGTGAAATTAAAGAAACACCTTGTAAATTACCAAGACCAGTAAGAAAAACACAGAGACATCTCCTGGTTTGAATACCAACGTACATCCTCTCCTTCGATATAGCTAAGGGTTTTTATCATGCTACACACATGTGCTTTGGACAAACTGTCAGACCTCCACTCTTGGCCACAGTGGCAGCTCATTGAGAAAACATCAACCTAACAATGGAGCCACTCGTGTGTAGTAAGGAACTGGAGTGAAGGAGCTCTGTTTCAACACAGTACAAAAGCCCAATGTCTCTGGTGCTCCCACACTCTCACTCCTTGCATAGAGGAGAAAATGAAGGTCCAGCTCTGGCTCCAGCCAGGTACAGCCTGGCCCAGCTGTGCCCGCTGTGTTCAGCCACGTCAGACCTACACTGACCCCAAAGGAGTCACTGCACCGCTCCCCAGAGCGCTGAAAGTTAATTAGGTTACACATGCTAGAGTGTGAATACATGCTCCCAGCTGCTGTTAGGAATTTTATCCAAACTCCTAAGTCTCTCAGATCACAGAGAAAAACCCTGTGGTCACCTGCAGCATCCCTGGTATCGCTACTCCCCAGGATCAACAGTTGTTCTCATATTACCTGAGAGCTGTCCTTTTCTTCCTGTTATCAGAAGTTTTACAAATAAAATCAAGCTAGCTGCCCTTTATCATTCTCATGACTGTGATATTTAAGCATTTCAGTCAGTAAGTTTTCACCCTTTCAACACCTTGTAGGAAAGAGCCACTACTTCAGTTCTAGAGAAAGTGAGACAGCAAATGCTTTCGTGTTTAAATGCATGGAGAATAGAAACAAAAACAAAGAGGAAAAAATAATGGAATTAATGAATGTCAGTCATAAAAGATTCTTTCCTCTAGACAAGGGGCTTGCCGCCACACTGTATCATTTGAGAGTTCAAATATATCAGAGCTAAACCATGCCATATTATGCAACCTCAAGGACTGAAGCATGGCTTGTGTGTACTTACAGTGAATTTGTTTGTGTTCTGAACTAAACAAATTTCACTGGTTTAATGCAATCAATATTTATATAAATATGCAAATATTATTAATAATGCTCTTTATACTGTCCAGTATTAGCAATAACAAAAATACTTCTATAAAGTGGAATTCCACAGTGTTGAGTTCTGAACTATCACTATTACTAAGCTTTTAATGTACTATCATAACATATAGAAAAAAACCCTTAACTTTATCTATATAATAGTACCTTGCAGGAAGAACAACAATTACAAATACAAGCACAATTTTCCAGAGAGTAACAATGTGCCCACCTGATAAAGAAGTAGTAAACAGAGTTTACAACTTACTTGCAAGCTATTTTATGTATAACCATGATCAGTTATCTGGCTGTTACTCTACACTCTGATTTTACTTACTTTGATGTGTTTGTCGGCACCGTATAAATACTGTATGTTATCTGAGTTGTGTATAAAGGGCATACATGACAATAACACCTGAGTTAAGCCAATTGAATCCTACCTAACTACATTCTTCCTCCGTTCTGACGCACAAGTTATTCTCCAGATTAATAAACACAATTAAAAGTGTTGCAGGTTGAAGGAAAAAAAAAAAGAAAGAAAAAAGGCTCACATTCCCCATCTGTTTGTGAAGTTTACCAACTCAACTCTGGCCCTGTTGCAGCTGGGTTTGGGCTCTTCACTCATATCTTAGTTTTTACATCCCATCTAAAACTCCAGCCTTCACACCTAAAAGCGACAACACTCCATGCACAGGGGGCCATCTCTGCAGGCATTCTCCGCGGGGTGACAGGTTTTGCCCCGAGCAAGGCCAACACCGCGGTTTCAGCGCGCAGGAAGCGGAGGGCGCAACCGCTCCCAGCCAGGGCCGGTGCCCGGGCGGGAACCTCCTCTCGGCCCAAGGCGCTGGAGCGAGGGCGGCGGGGCCGCTCCG
>VZTF01008717.1:131936-150146 GCA_013397755.1 Cnemophilus loriae | reverse complement strand
GGCGGCCCGGGCGGCGCCAGGCAGCGCGCGTCGAGCGCCGGCCGCGGGAGCCAGGCAGCGCTGCCGCATGCCGAGAGCAGGGGCGGGGCTGCGGCCGCTCGCGCACCGCGCTCCCCCCGAAAAAGCCCCAAAGCCGGCAAAAGTACAGTGAGATGTCTGAGCTCTGACAACCTTCGCTGGGCACTGCACCAAGCCTGACCGAGTTCAAGAAGCGTTTGGACAACGCTCTTCAGCCCCATGGTGTCATTCTTGGGGTGTCCTGAGTGGGGCCAGGAGTTGGACTCCATGATCGCAGCGGATCCTTTCCAAATCAGGATATTCTGTGGTTCCGTGAACCTCTTACCCTCTCCATCCCCCAGCAATGCTGCTAACGCTGCCCCCGTTCGTACCCCGCTAACACAGTGCGAACCACGCCGCCCGGAATCCCCTCCCTGCATCCGACCTTTTCTTCGGCTGGCAGGAGACACTTGGTTTTTATTAGCGTCGAAGGGATAGGGAAAAGCCCCTCTCCCTTCTAAAAGAAAAGATTTTTATATACACATCTTTTTAAGAGGCTTAAGAGTTACATTTATATTAAATGGAGTGAGGGTTTCAAACTGCAGCTTCAGAGTGAAGGTTGGAAGATACAAGTTCTGAGTCAGTACAACAGAGCAGGAGATAAACTTTGGCATTGGCCAAGCACCGCACTGTGAGGTGCTACTGCACTTCTAAGTCTTAGATCTAGCCTAAATCTTGTGTGTATAAATGTGGTATGTCCCACTGGAACAAAGTTTGACATAACAAATATTACATTTGGCTGAGAACAGCATCATGAAACCATTTTTGCTGTAAAACAGGAGTGTCTACTTCACAAAAACAGTAGGCACATCTGAAGGTTACAGAAAGATTATCCCTTCCTAAGATCTAGGAGGGTGCTTACACAGCCACTCAAATCCATTATTAGTAAGCAGTGAAATGCTGTGGATGCCCCAGTTGTGAACTGAGGACTGTAAAATATGTACATTTATGGAGAATAGGCAAGGCAGGCCTTTCCCTTGAACAACACTCAAGGAAGCCATTATGGCAAGAACCATCAACACACTTGACTGTCATGCTCTGGGCAGCAAGACTGGCCTGTGTTTTGAAGCCAAATAGAGACAGGTGGGTTTTGGGCACTTCTACATCCTGCTCAATGCTCACAATGGTCAGCTCTAAGGCCTGCACAGAAAAAGACAGATTAGAAGCAATTAAAATTATTTGGGACCTACACAGGGTCTTTCCCCCAGGTTAGATCTGGGCCATGAACTGGACAAGCATACAGAAACTTTGTCTGCAGCTTTTTTGTTTATTCTGCCCAACAGGTGGTAAAAAACCCCCACAAGAACAAAGAAATTATTTTTTAAGGAAAATAATACCATTTCATTCAGGAGCAGATTTTGGGGAAACAAAAATAAAATAATGCTGCTTGTCGCAACATTTAAGGGATCGTGCCAGTTCAGGTTTAATTCCATTTTGTCTAGATTTAGTTACCCTGTAATAATCAAACACCGGTATTTAACCCGATGCTAGCCTCAAATGAAGTTTAGCATCATTTTCCCCCACAATGACATCAATGATAAAAGCAACACACAGGGTGTTGGCAGCTCAGTGCTATTGCTACCCTACAGGATCAACAAGCTTGTACATGTTCTACAGTAGGTGCAAGTCAAGTCAGGGACAACAAAGTCACAAAACTAGAAATCTCAAATCAGTCGGTTTGGTTAGTTTAAATGTATTTAAGCTCTGGAATAAAGTCACCCAGACTTTTCTAAAATTTCTTTTAAAAATACAATTCAACACCTACTTCACTGGAAATGCATGGAAAGAGTTCAAATGCAGATGAAATCTATTAACATCCAAAATGTATTAGGTGAGAAACTGGCAACTGTGAATTAAATCCCATGAGAGCACTTATAAAAGGCAAAGCATATTACAGTCATTTAACATCTAATCTTTAAAAAGTAGCATCAGAGAAATATTTCAGTAGGGAAATCAAAGAATAATCAGGTGGCAATGCATATCCTTTTTTTTTTTTTTTGCAAGTAGATGCATTAGAAGAAAACATAACACAGATCACATTATTTATATCGTATGCTACAATACCAGAACGGTATCAATTAACTGAACCAGGACTAACCAGATTCTTTGTATCAGCTGCTCCATCAACCTTGGGACAGCAAGTCTTTATTGAAAAGAAGCACACAGCACTTCGTACGCTTGTTCTTTTTTAGCTGGTTCTAAACCAAGCAGCTTTGTACAGCACCAATCTCTTCTATAATGTCACTCCCAGTCCAAAGAAGAGTAGGAAAGGGAAAAGCGACCTAACTGACCTTTTCCTCTCTGTTTAGCATCTTTCTCCTAAGTCAACCCATTAGAAAGAAAAAATAACACAGTTTGTTGCACTGCACTTACCTGTTATGGCATATCCTCACCATTCTTTTGCAACATTTTCTAAAGAGTATTGCACACCTGCTCATGCAGAAAGCCTGTGTCCAGCTCCCAAGAGCCTGTCATTTGCTGGACCACAGGGCCTTCTACAATACTAAGACTTAGCAGGCAGAGATGACTCTCCTAAAAGAGTGCACTCATGAAATAATGTAGATTTTTGACTAGTCTCATTTGATATGAGACAGCATCTTGAGAAATTTGGGGCAAGAGGGGTAACACAGTAGCACATTTACCACTACAGAATGTGTAGTAAAGGATCTCTCAACTGCTATCAAGGCACTTAAAATCCTACATTTTCAGGACTGATATTCTGTATGCAAAAAGCTCCTCTAATCAGGTATTAACCCAACTGTGCAAAATATAACATTCACAGCATTGCAAAAGGTTTTGTGTAACCACGTTATGCTATTAACCCTCTCCTCTTTATTTGAGCTCTGAGTACAACGTCTTAGATCTTCCAAAACAGAATCTTAGCTGGTCTGAATCAGCCAAGTGGTCCCCAACCTTTGCAGAGGAAGAGGAGATGAGTCCAATCACAAACACATAAGGAGAGCTATAGCAAATGGAAGTTCCACTTCCTCATAACAAGATTTTGTTCAAAAACTTCTGAAATAGCAATATACATCTTGATTAGTTGTTCTATAGTTATACAACAGACAGGTTGGGTTTTTTTAATTTACTTTTTCAAAATGTTATTAACATTTTCAAAATGTCTTCACTTTTTTCAACTTAGAAGCAGTAACTTTAGGCATTTAAATTTTAAAAAAAATAAGAATGTTTTGGGGTTTTTTACTTCTTTTTTAGTTTCTAGAGTTTTTAAGTTTGTTATACTTCTCTATTCTGTGGCAACTTTTACTTATTTTTTCAATATAGACTTAAAATATTTAAGCCTTTTAAAGATCCCCTCTGATAATTTCAAATACTACAACACAGCTAGCAAATTATTTCAAGCACAAACTACTTTAAGAGTTTGCTTGTATTCACAACCGAGGAACATTCAGACTCCATCTGCTCCATCTGTTAATACAGGGAAGTAGCTCTTTAAAACCAACCTTAAATGAGGGAAGTCTATCTTCTCCACATAAGCTAAACCTCCCACTTAGATGCCTGAAGCAAGTTAACTACGCCTCAGCAAACTGGCTGGAAGTTTTAAGTTTTACAAGTTTTGCAGATAAAAAAGGAGGCAGTGGGTTGCTCTTTTCTAGTAATTGGTCCTAAAAGAAAAACCTTATCTACTGTTTCACTTTGTGGATGTCCATTAAATTATACAAGTACTTTGTTTAAATCAACTTTAATCAGCTACTTCAAAGGTACTTGTTCAACTCAAAGAGCATTAATAAAACCTGTTATCCCAAAGGCAAATGGTGGTAAGATGATAAATGGTGGCAAGCAATGAAAAAGAAGAAAAAAAGAGCGAAGGGCAGGAAGGGGGTATCTGTTCTACAGCTATTAATCTTCAAAGAATCACATTTTCAATTTAACCAGCAGACATTCTGAACACTTCTTGAGTCACGTTCTCCACTTACACCACTGTTCTCATACTATATTTGATAAAGTTTAATACGATACTACATTGTGTTGTTTTGGGGTTTTTTACTATGCTAGTTTTAGGCAATGTTTCTCCTCACAATTACCTTATCAGAGATGCCAGGGCTGAAAGTAAATAGAAACTGAACATTACGCAAAATATTTTTCATAAAATATAAACTGGCAGATGACTGTGTAATCTTGCATCTTGATTGTTACTAGCTATTCTTAGACTCTTGATTTGCCACAACATCTTCACATAGAGCACTGCTTCTACCATTCATTCCCACACATTCATTAAATTCCTCACTGCACTCCACACTGACTTTTGGACATTGCAGTCTGTAGAGACAAGCGGCCTTTTAGTTGCTTTAAGCTACTTGAGGGGGGAAGTCTGCCTTTACCACATGTACACCCCACTCCCTCTCTTCCCAGATAATCCCACATTTTCTCTAGAGTGCCCTGCACTATGTATAGCACTGATCGCCCTCAAATATTAAACTAAATAGCTCATGTAACCCCTGACCTGAAAATTGTTTCTTTAACAAATCTGTTAAGTGGTGTGTATGCCAAACCTTAATCAACTTCAAAGCCTTTCCAACAACACAAAATGCCCAGAGAAAGGTGTAGCAATACAGAGTGAGAAGACTTTGGCTCTTCAGTGTCCTAGAATAACTCTACTAGAAAATACCTTAATTTCTTCTCTTTCAAAATTATTGCAAATTCCAAGAAAGCAAGTTAAAATAAAATTAACCCAGAATATGAAAACCATCCTCCAATCATACTTAGGATTCTTTCAACAAAGTAGCAAAACCTAACTTGGTAAGTCCTTTTCTTTTCAGTAACTACAAATCATTGTTCTTCTGTATTACAGTATGCATAAATTATCATGCAATACATTTTCAAGGATCCTCTAGAGTGCCTGTTTCATAGCACGTAAAAGCTCAACTTCTTTCAGGTAAGTATGGAAAAAATCTTTAGTACTTGCCCAAATGCTGATTGAAATTTATTTCACAATGATTAAAAATGGAAAGCTTTTACATTTTCTCTACTACAGAAATAATTTCCAAAGTTAAGATTTCTTATCATAAATAAAATTAGTAAAATAAATTACATTTTAGATGTTTATAATAAATATAAATGGTTTATACTTCTTAACACAAGGAGTAAGTGTTCAGTATTTGTTTATAAAATTTAAGAGACACAGGCCTTGTATATATGGCTTCGTTAACATCCTACAGTTTGCCCTCAGTCATATCCATCAACCCAAATAGCACCTCTACATAAAAGATGCATCCAAATGATTTCAATGAAGTGCAGTATACTATATTAGAGAGAACATGTTTTAATTAACAGTTTGAATACCAGTTACAGTGTACAGTACTTTTACCAATCTACTGTGTTGTAATTATACAAGATAGGATGAAGAGACCAAACCATACAGCCCTCACCACAGTACAGACTCCAGTACAGTATTACCTCAAGAATGGCTGGAAAATTTGGCTTATAATATGTAAATCAACATGTTTATTGAAAAGTGGGCAACATATTCCAACAAGAAGTCAGACTTCTGACAGCACAAAACTGCAGTCAAATTTAAGTACCATTTTGAAATTAAGAACACATTAAGGAGTTAGATACCCATTGAAACAAACTGATCTGCAAGCAAGGTATTTTCTTATCAATGCTTTCACAGGTTTGATAGACATCATCTCCTTTGGCGGAAAGTCTAACATTACAAAAAATAAAGTTCATTATTGGACGGTTTCAAATTGTAGTTTATAAGGATAGGACATTCATATTTAGAACACTGACAGTCCAACTTCTCCATTTTAATAGAATACTATGAAAACTCCCCCATCAGACTGAGCTATTATTCAGCCTCAAGTACATGCATTATAACAACAATCCCAGCATCAAATCACTTCAGGGAGTGAAGAAGTTCAGCTTCAAGATCATACACAAAGCTTTCAGACCAGCTGGGAAGTTACAAAAGACAGAAGCTCAACAAACACAGTGTAATATGGGAGGAGACAAAGACTTGAAGTTTCCTCTAGCTTCTGGGCTCTTTAAGAACCCCCAACTACAGTATAAACATTCACTCCTGAAGAAAAAAAATGAGAATTCTTCCTAGAACACAGAAATTCAAAGTAAGTCAAAACATTTACTTATATTTACTTTGGTAACACAGCTTTGTAGATAAAGCAAGCAGCAAAACAACAATATGAAAAAGAATCTTGTTATGACAGCTGAATATTTGAACAAAGTTAACACATAAAAAGCATTTCTAGAAAAACATCTGAAAGCATCATGACAGTGACAGTTGAAGCTGATTTGGATTAGAGTGTCTAAGTACTAGAAAGTGACCACAAGCTGTAAACACAGTTCACCAAACTGAAGAAAGTGTTATGAAGCTCACACAGAAGGAAGCTAGGGCAGATCTCATTTTAACATCTTAGAAATACTTTTTTAAGCTAATCCTTGCAGATGGAAAAATATGTGAAATGAGCACGCAGTCAATTAGAAGTTAAGACAGATGAACGTTATCAGCAACCCTACAAACAGAACATGAAAATAATGAAGGAAAAATTAGAAGCTTGTGCAAGAACTTTGGAAACACACCAATATTCAGGGAATTGTTTAGACAACCGGGGAAAGAAGATAAATCTAAAAACTAGGAGAAATAACATATAGTTTGCTTACCAAGACTGCAATTCAGTAGAATTGCAAAATCAGCTAATGCAATTTGGGAATGACTCCAAGCTAGGACATAACGTTTTTCCAAGAGAACTTTGGCACAACTACAATAAGAATATTATGGCTTCTTCTGTGAACTAAATTAACTGAAAGACAAATTGGCAGATCTATAGAAGAGAGTGACTGAGAGAAATAACTAATTAAACTTCAAAGTTAATAAAAATGCCCTCTTAACAACACAGATGGAATATCTAAAACTGTTTCACTACCATTTAGAAAAAAAACTCCTTTTCAATTTTACATATTACGAGATGTTTAATAATCCAGAGAAACTGGATTAGAAAAGAAGCAGCTTCCGAAAAATGAAGTGCAACACATTAAGAAAAGAAAGCATTGAAAACTGGTAACTCAGACTAGGTAAACAGGTCAGATCTCTGGCAGCAGCAATGTTAAAGGAGAGATATAAAGGTGCAATTCCTCACGTATGTATTTGTACTGGCAGATGCCTGATGTAAATCCATATACACTGTAAGAAGACCCCTGGGAGAGGAAAAGTACCTTAAATGCAGGTGTGACATGACAGATACATCCAAAATAGAAATATTCTTTGACTTAAAGCATATTATATGATAGAACATTGTTCATGCAGTATATTATGCAGTAAAAAGTATAGTGCATTATTTTTAACATTCCTAGTGGGATGACAGCCTCTGAATGCTACAGTACAGCTCTTTCCAGCAGTAAATTATGGCTCTTAACTGAAAAAAGCTATTGAGTCTGCATCAACTCCCATAAACCAGTGCATTCTACAATTTTAGGCTTCTGAAAGAAGAAACATTCTGTATCTTGTAAATTTACTTTTTTTTTCCAGGATAGGTCTTCATATTCCTAGGCTATACTGATCTAGGGAAATGTAGAAGGATAGATTTGAAAATAAAATGCTTTGTTCCTATTCAGAAAAAAAAAAAAAATCAAGTCTCAACATGCAAGAAGAGAAAGTATTATATGGTATCATCTGAAAGTATCAGTTTAAAGTTTAGATAAGTTATATCCCAATTGCACTTACATTTCTAGTAAAAAATAATTCAAATAAGTCGATGTGTGTGTTACAGATGAAAGTTCAACAATACACAGAACTAGGTAGCTGCACTATTTTCAGTTATTTACTCCAAAGCACAGAGAAAAAAATCAAAACTATATTCTGTAGTTGTTCATGTGAAATACACAAACAAATGAAAACTACAACTAAAGCATCAGATGAATATTCAGTATGAAAACAAGAATGCTTTTAATGAAACTCAAATTAATCCTACGCATTTCATCAGAATTCTGTTCCAAGTCAACATTTGCAACGAGTTTAAAAGAAAAAAGACAGTAAGCAACAAACAACAGTCTAATAAGGAATCAGTCCCTTTAGAATTTCCACAGTATTTACCTATACGAACATTTTAAAATTGAGGTGGTTTAAATATAAGAAATACCTTTGCTGACTTCTAGCCATTATAGAACAACCCTCCTTATCTGTTAAACAATTAACATATAATCCTTAAAGCTTTATCCTTGGTAGCATTTATTCTACCATCATATGCTCACCACATTACATGTTCTGTACTTTATGCCCACTACTTGTGTTCTTCATGCATTCATTACATAAAAGAAATGTTGTCATATGTTTTCAATGAGTATTAAGAACAAATCACATATCAAGTAAAACTAAACTGGTCACATCTACATCGCTCACTTAAATTTAGTTTTTTATTACTTGTACAAATAGTTTGAAATTCTGCAATCAAGAAAAAAAATAATCAGACATCTTAAAACAGTTGCATTCTGTCATTGTTACCTAGTTCCCTCATTCACATCCTTCCCATGACTGGGTGATAAATACTAAAAAATTATCATTTCATGTACATGTGTATTATTTAATCTTCATTGTAAGTATAAATTTGCAACACAGTAGTAACACTGCAGGTATAGAAATAATGTTTCCTATCAGGCATATGAAAAGATTTAACACTCTACCACAGTTGATGCTGGTGTATTTATATAGAAGGCTTCTCACAGATCAGTTCAGTCTACGGGAGGTAGATGTTTGTCTATGAACTGTTTTACATCCATCATCTCCTGTTTAAAGATAAAAGTATGTGTTAGTTGAAGTTCTCTACTACTACACAATCAGCTACACTAAATCATGCTTTAACATTTCAGTTATGATAAGCAGCTGGGCTAGAAATATTAAGCAATTAGTTACTTGATTACCACTCTGCACACGAGTCAAGGCTGATAACTCCATGGCACTATGCACTTAGAAGAGTGCTAAAATACAAGAAAAAAAGCAAAGACTACTTTTTCTCTGAAGTTGATCAGGCAAGCTACATATTAATCATCACGTGATCTTGATAACACTAGGCTGACTATATATAGGGTTTCAATGTAGCTAAGGCCATAGCTTCGTGTATACTTAAACTTTTACAAGTTAGCAGCAGCATGAAAAGCCAGCAACTCCTCCTCCTAACCATTCAGTTTCATTTTCACCATGTTTCCTTCCTTCAGGAAAAACAATATAGCAAACTAGACTGAGAAACTAATCCACATTAATCTTTTTTTTTATTAAGTCACTGTTTATACAAAGAACACATTACTAATTACTAATGTATTTATGTAACAACTCAACAATATTACACTCTAACTGCAATACTACTCTGTAAATGTTACAAAGAGGTTGTTCACAGGTACAGTTCCTACAAGATGCAACAATCCAAATTAACAATGTTACTGCTGCTGACAAACGGCAAATCTGTTCTTTGCCTCCTCTTTGATTTCTTGCTCCTATCACTTAACTTTGTGCGAGTCCTGATGCTCCAGCTCCCTACAGCTGCAAACACTGAAGGCAGCAGCTTTTGCCATTTTAGCAAATTCAAATGATTCAAAGAAGTTTCTGATCTGCCCCAGAGCCAGTACAAGTAGGAAGTGAGGGCCACAAGGTCATGAGCAGAGGGAGTCCACCCCTGTCTGGCAGCAAGAAGTTATTACATCAGCTCAGCTGTCTGCTGAGCCAGAACCATATAAATACAGGTTCTGAGGCTGCCTCTTCCATAGTGTCAGCCCTCCCTCTATTCCTTCAATGCCTCAATCCACAGAACTACCAGGATTCTTCTCTCCAAAATACCATCTTGGATTTATGCTATGAGAATTCGTCTTTTAATTCAGGTTAAGTTTTGTGTGGTTTTTTTTACTAAGCAAATAATAAAAAATTTGGGAAAAAGAGCATTTTATAGACCAAGTTGCCTAGTCCCCAAAATACAATCTTATGAGGAAGTTCTCACTAATCATATAAACTTTTGCTTTGGATGCTTTTTTAGCCCAGAATTCAGTTACTCACCGACTGAACAAACAAAAACTAACACCCCCTCCAAGCCTCTAAATATTTGTTTTGAGAGAAAAGAATTAACTATACGCAGCTAAAACAGGGTGTATTAAGAAAATTACCTCAAGAGATGAACTATGCATCATGCCAGAGTAAGTCTTGAAGGTTACGTTGGCTGGATTTATCATAGTCTTTAGCTTCTCAACAGTGAGGGAACCGAACATTAAAGGAACCAGGGGGTCACAGTCCCCGTGGCACTGAAGAACAGCAATATCCTTGTTGACACCACTGATAGGGCCCTGGGAGGCGTGGAATTAGACAGGAGGAGAGAAGAAATAGACACTAAGTGGAGATAAGGCTAACACCTTTGAAATAAAATAACCCTGTGGCACTATACCCTGTGGCATGACAAGCAAACTGAATTCTGAGGGGAAATAGTACAATGTAGAGTCTGCAAGCAGCTCCTTATGAAGTAAGCTCCGTACCTGACAACACATTAAGCTCAAAGAGCGGCAAATAAAATTTTGGCAAAAAGTTTTATAACAAAGTCATGATTTCTGGCCAAGTAAAAGACCCGAAACTGCTCAAACACCCAGTCTCTAATAAGACAGTGCCTTGCAGACGGAACAAATGGCAGATAGAAAATCTTCAAGAAAAATTTGGTATATCCTCTAAATTTTCTAGGAGTGTAATTTTAAGCAGAAATAGCTACTGCATGTTTCTTCATTTTCCTCACTTACCAAAATCTAAAACTCCCAGGCCCTATTTTAAAAACTTCCAAGTTATCACAGAACTGTCAACATCTGGTTTTAACAATGGCCACTAATTCATGCACAAGATGAAATCTTCAGATATACTCATTCTCCTGTGCAAATTATCTTAGGAAAGAAACAAATACCTGAGGAAAAGAGGCCCGTAGAGGAAGCCAACAGCTGAGGGCTATGACACCTGCTAATTTTTGATGTGTTGTAAGAGCTGTATACAATGATAAAGCACCTCCCTAAAACAGAGATATAAGTATTAGAATAATGACAGTAAAGTTCTTTTTCATGTTTGTTTCAAGATCTCTGATTTCTCCTTTAAAAGTATTTTCCTATTCCAATCTATTCTTCTTTAGAGTCAACACTAAAAACAGTATTTATGTACAACATTTGTTTTGCTTTTTCTCCTCCCCTCCAAGTCCATGTGGTCAGCTCAGAAGTAAACCTGCAAATTTACTGTAACTAACAGCTGTCAAAAAAAAGAAGACTATTACTCACAACAGTATTATCACTACTTTAATATTTAATTTATTTGCATGCAGACTGGGGAGTTGATGTATGGACTAATTAATCTATTAACCTACCTACCACAGATGCCTTACAAGTATGAAGGAAAACATTTCCCAAGTAAATCCAGACCACCAAGTGTCTACCAAATTCAATTAAAAATACTTTATGTGCATACAGATTTTAAACAGACTATTTATTTTAGTACCTTTTTTACACACGCATGTTCATTTTCCAGTGAACAGTAATTATTTGCACAAAACCAAAAAACTTCATTTGTTAAAGCAAAGGAAAATTGACACAAAGTTTTAGAGGCATCTAACATCAGCTGATTTTAATTTAAGTGTCTGGGTTTCCCAAGTTAATAAAGGTAGGTTACTTCCCTAGAAAAAAGACAATGGTTCTTTCCCACCATAACTTACCTGAGAAAAGCCTCCCAGAATAATTCGATTAGAAGGAATTCCATTTTTTACTTCTTGATCTATCAGTGCTTTAACTGCAACATAAATAAAGGCCAGTAGTTAAAATCCACTCCATTCTCTAGAAAGTCCAAAAGAGGAAAGATGCCTTCTTCCTGGCATCAACAGAAAGGAAAGGAAAATCTAGGCTGCTATACATTAAAAGTACCAAAAGATCTAGAGCATAGCCAGAAATTTCAGTGCCACTGTATCATTTCCAAAGAGAAAAACATGCAAAGAGCTCTTGCAAAAGCCCTAGTGCTGGGAAGACTATATCCTCTTCCAAGTAAAAGCAACATAACTAGATGCTAACACAGCTCTAACCTGCTGCACTACCCAAAAGCTCTTAAAAAAGAACTACACTTGTTCCCATATTTCAGAGTATGAAGTGTTTATATTGGTGAAATAGTCTACTTATTAATAAAGTTAAAAAACAAACAAACAATAAACAACTCATCTAGCTAAACTTTGGTCAGGGATAATACCATATACACATATTCTTTTCCCTAAAAATACTGTCTTTGGAAAACCTGTTTCAGACTGATAATTCATTTTTAAGAATACCCAGAAGTACCCAGAAGAACTAAGCATACCACTCTCTGCCGCCTGCTTGATGCCAGCCTCATCTTCCTGTGAATCTGGAGAAAGTCCAATGATATCAAACCTTACAAAAACATCAACAAGAGCATTACTCATTAGAGCATCCATTCCACTTCCTTAATACACAAATAATAAAATTTGGATGGTTTCCAGACAAAAATGTTAGCTGTCATATTGTTTAGTACCAACTACCCATAGATTACAAGAAACAGCACACAAGCTGTGAATGTGGCTTAAAAGACTAGATCTAGTCAACAAGGCTTTTCTGAGCTTTGACATCTTCCGTAATTTAGCGCAGATTAAACGGCACAGTTTTGATATTTGCTCCAAAAATATTAGCAGGAATTTTGCTGCATGTACAAATTAAAATATGGTTTGAAGTAATCCAAGAAAAACAAACACGAGTTACTTTGGGGGGGGTGGGGGTAAGCCCAAAACCCAACAAAACTGAAGACTGGTTTAAGATCATTGAAATCTACCATATTCTTCTTGTTCTCTATTCAGAATGGATGTTCTAAAGAACAATTTCTACATATCCTACTGACCCACCAAATATTACTCACTAGTAGCAATAATATTTCCACTCCAAGTCTCTACTTCTACTGACTATGAATTCAGACACAATGCATACTACAGACCATACCTGTAAAATAAAATGGGGTTTTGTTCTAAGATATACAGATTAGTCCTGAGGAATAATCACTACCATAGATACAAAAGGATAATTAGAGTGCACTCATGACAGCCCTTTTATAAGAACAGAACCAAAGCAAAAAAGGTTTTTACACTTGCATATGATTAAAACCAGACACTCAGGTTGTTCGTGACTTTAAATTAAGAACAGTGAGTTCATAGCCCCAGATATAATTTGATTGGACCTGTCTGCATTTGAACAAATACTTACCATGATGGCATAGACATGTTCATGTTCAAAGAAACTGGCATAACTGGCCTAGAAATGAGAATGAACACTCCTGACATAAGATATATACTGAAATTCAATAATGCAGATGCAATAATGTCATGAAATTACATATCCCCTAACTCTGTCTTACTCTTAAGCACTAATTAGCATTAGCTGCTTCGCAGCATCTGTTAAAGAAACTCTCATGAAACCTGCTAGCCCAAACACATTTAATATTCAGGGTTGAATTACCACTCTCTGTGGAGAGCAAGCAAAACGTTAATGGGCTGCTTTAAATGTGTGTGTGTTCGAGTGCATATATCTCATATACATATTTTATATATATATATATATGTATATACACATAGATATATATACACAATCACAGTTCCATTCACATGTTCAGTGTATTAAGGCACCTTATACAGCAGCATCACCAGGAAGCAGCCAAATGCAGCACATGGTGGAGCCTGGCCACACATGCTTCTGTCAACAGCTGAACCTGCTTAGGCAGTGCCTGCCTTCACTGCTGGACTCCTTCCCACCCCTGTGCTGCTGTGTGCCATCTTTTCACCCATACCAAAACAGCTTCAATGGATCACGCCATGGATCAAATCTGGCTTTAGTTTCAATCTATAGGAACTGAGCACCATAAGTTCTGCAGGGAAGGACTGAAAGAAGACAAAGGGCAAGCAAAGAAAACAGCAGATATTGCTAAGCTCCTTTTGAATGGTTCAGCAAAGCTTGGCCATGTGGTAAAATAAATGAATAAATCACAGCTCAGTAATACACCAAAACATCGCTTCCTTCTCTCCCTTATCATCTCTGCTCCATGTCTGCCAAGACCACTGGAGCAAGAGACAATCTGAATTTTGTGTCAAAATAAATTAAGATTATACTTCATTAGTTTTTCTGCCACCAAGTCAATAATAGATAGATCTTACTGCCTTACTTACTGATGCCTAACCATGCTTAGAAGTATTTCACTTCTCAAGTTGCACACAAAGACAGCTCAAATTGCATTATTCGCTGAAAATATCAATATCCTGTCAATCTTTAAATTACTTTGTAACCTACAGCAAGTTTCAATCTACTATACACACATCCAAGTTTAAGTACATGTACCTAATACAAATTATGTGTAATGGTAACTAAAATACAAAAAAAAAAAATTATTCCTTGATAAAACTGTTTTTGACAGAAGATTGTTGGAGGGAAAAAAGAAACCAACACACAACTCAATCCACTGAAAAAAAAAAAGTCAAAATAATATAACTTTGTACCTAAAACTTTCCAAATATGTTTTCAGTCTGAATAAGTAACAGAACCAAAACACAAATAAAAATGCAGTTGTGCCCCAAAGTAAATCACACAGAATTTCCTAAAAACAAGAAACATTTAATAGCATCAACGCTACTTTAGAATGGGCTTTTATGTGAAAAAAATGAAATGCAGAGATAGACAAATACCATTTGACCTCATCATCTGTGCAAGTGCATTAACATGCAACTTTACAGAAAAGGGTAAAACAAGAAAGTTACAAACTTACGCGTGTGGGCAAATGTATTTCACATGGGGGCTTTTGATACCGGCAAGAGCTTCTGACCATCCATGCCTGTTAACAAAAACATATTCAATTGCATTTATGTTTTGGCTTAGCTCTTATTTCCCTGTTGGTGCATCAGCACAGACCAACTATGAAATACGCTGAATTAGATCAATATAAACACACTTCTAGAAAATGTTTACATCAACCACAGTATACTATGAATGTAGTACTAAACTTAGAAGGTTTGTTCAGCCCTTGAATGCTTGTGGCATATATACAGCCAGGGAGACTTGATCTAATTTGACTGCCATCGTTGTGGCACAGCTACAGAAATACCACTTTGGCTCCAGGCAAAGCCCACTCTGTATCTGTCTGGCTTTATTAATTTGTGTGCCACAACAGATGCACACGGGTATCCTGCTTCCAGGCAGCTCAGAGGCTGCTTTGCTGTTCCTGCAGAGTTACAACAGCTTCTTTGACAGCCAACTTGGCATTCTGTGAACCACATTTCTTGACATGGGACAGTAGCAAACTGAAACCTAAGCTAGCTCCACATGGAGCCAACCTAATCAATCAGCCCTATTAACTTCAGCTCAGCTTGAATGCTCTTGGATTCAGGCAGTCCTGAACAACACCCCAGATTGCAGTAGCTTTTTAATCTCAAGCAGATACTGTATGTGAATGTCCATAACAACACAAGATCTGCACAGCAGGTGAGTTAATGAGCTTCCTCCAAACCAGAACGCTGGAGAGCATAACGTCAAGACTCACTCCAGGCCTCATCTAGACAGGAACTGACCTTGACCCACATCTGAACCCATGCACAACCACTGCACGTGCCTGCACTTGCCTTTCCAGAACACTCAGTAGCACCTGTATTTCCTGATTTTTCTCATCATTTAGTATTCCTAACTCGCCCACTAAATTAGATACTGGAAATTCGGTTCTAAGCAGGAAACACCTTTAACAAGTTCATCAGTGACACAGCTGAACTAATCAGAACAACAGCAGACCAGCCATAAAAGCATGTTTGGTTTCGTTTTAATATCATCCTGAAAAGTTAATGTATGCTACCTAAAGTTGAAGGCATTTCCAACACACTGACATCACATACATTTGAAGCACTGACTGTATCTCAGCCTACTTCCTATTAGTACTCTTATAGATATTATTAACAAATTGCAGGTAATATGACTTGCACAATATTTGCAGTATCACAGAGGGTCAAATAAGAATCTAAAGGAGAAATACGACTGAGAAAAAATACTTACATAAGAATTTAGGAACATTTTTTAGCCAACTATAAAGACTAATTTGACAAATTTGGAAAGCAAATTTGTGTGCCCATTAATGCAGACTCCTTAGAACAATTCTCTATGTTGCACCTTTTGTTCAGATTTTGACAAGTATGTACCAATCTTTAAGTGCCATTTATACAGGAGCTAAGACAGAAAAAGCACGTAACCTCTGTTAGACACTTTCCAGAGTAAGAAAAATACAGCTGGTAAACTGAAGTGATCAATTTAGAAATTCATGTGACATGCAACAGGTCAGTTTAAACTGGAGGAAGCTACAAAATTGTTAATAAATTTGCTTCAGACAATTTGTTGGGTCACTACTACAGCTTTTATTTAAAAAAAAAACTCAAACAGCAGTATGTCAAAGGCAGCCTATCTAATCTAATCTGCAGTGGACTAGAAGAAGAACTACAATTAAATCACTGTATTTCCACAGACGTGTCATGTCTTGCTAAATGCAGACATTCCAGTATGCTCAGAGCATTTGCAAGATTGAGGCTGTGCATCAGCTCCAACACTGAAATGGAAATGCCACCTTGTGTAGGGAATACAACTCAGGTTAAAGAGAAAGTCTCTATTTTTTACCCCTTGCCAAAACTAACATCAACCCGATTTGCAAGGACTCAAATTCCAAAAGCTCAAAAGATTCTGCAATCACTTGCTAAACATTTGGTGCCAAGATGCAGGCAGTTCTGCTGCCTCAGCTGCGTCCTACCAGCAGAAAGGAAGAGGGGTAATGCAAACAAGGTGGTGTGTCAGCACAACAAATCAGAGCAAAAATCTCCACTTGTAGAATACTGCCAAGTGCATGGACTTGACTCTTTTTTAACTTACTAAATGCCCAGGTTATGCAAGTTTTAATTCTGACAGCTAACTTTTGTTAGTTCTTTGGAGAAAATAACATAGCAAGTTTCAACCTAGAGGCAACATTCAAGTTCCAGGTAACAAAAAAAAAGTTTAAAAAATATTATGTAATTCTGCCCACAAGAGAGCACAATAGACAAAGCATTCATACTACTTATTTTCAGTATTTAAGTGCCAATTCCTTTAAAGTCTTCCACTAAAAAGGCTTCAGCATTCTCTCAACTTGCTAATTCAATGGCTTTAATGAATGTATGCTTATTTCTGGGCACACACAAGCTTCAAACAGAAACATTACACCAGAGCTAGAATGCCTCCCAGAAATTCCCTACTACTCTTTCCATTTCTGCTCAAACATGGAAATAACAGGAACAGGGCAACAGGGCACTTCACATTTTATTTGGGTGGGTTTTTTTGGAGTCTGAAGACTATATTTCAGAGACAGAAATCTGTAGACATTAGGTGACTACTTTGGAGTTTGCTGAGATAAATCAAAGAGGGCTGGATTTTAGTGTAAGTACGACATATTGATGAAGAAACCACGGACTAATTGCACCTATTGGCAAACCAACAATCCACAAATCTCAAATAAAAGAGAACTCTAAATTTAGACAAGCACAGGAATAACCAGAAACCCACTCTCAGGAAAGCAAATTCTCAGAAAACCACAGACTTCTTTTCCTACAAAGTTTGCGTCAAAAACAAAAGAGAGATCACATTCAGATCAATTTAGGCAAGTGAGTAAAGTTTTTGAGGACTTAGTGGAAAATTTTAAGTAAATAGTTGTCACCATCATTGCAGGACACATGAAGTTTTATCTGTTGTTGGCCGCTGCATTCAGTAAAGTGCAAAATAAGAAGCTTAAGTAAATTTTAACTGTTCACGTGTTTAAAATATGCAGATAATATCTGAAAGTATAATAGCTACTGAATATGCAATAGATCAGAATACACACCCGGTATCTCCTAATCCGTGAAGAAAAATTACCTGAGGGAAATAAAACAAACGAACAAACAAAAAAAGACAACAAAGGTAGCGGTTTAGGATCACTAAACAACGAAATGCACCTCGCCCACGAGCCCCAGGCGCCCACCCAAGGTCAGGCACAGTTCGGAGCACGGCACCACTTTCTCCCAAGAAAACTCCGCTTCGCTCACTTCCCCTCCCCGGGCCCCGCCGCCATCAGCGGCCGCTCCCCGCGGGCACCGCTGACCT
>VZTF01008717.1:27756-125135 GCA_013397755.1 Cnemophilus loriae | reverse complement strand
TTTTTTTTTTTTTGAATGTGCAAAGATTAAATGATCCAAATCACAGTTTCAAACACAGTTCTTAGTAGAAAGTCATCAGCTTCTAAAAGCTCCAAAAACATGTATATTTATAGAATCATAGAATATTTTGGGTTGGGAAGGACCTTAAAGATCATCTAGTTCCAACCACCAATGATGAATGATACTGCATCCTCAATTTTGCCTTTTTTTAACCATTCACCTGTTTAGTCCTTCTAGTGATAGTAGTTGTATACCAATCAACCAGTTAAGGAAATCTGAATAGCTTTGTAAATAGAGGAGCTAAAAATACTGTTTTGCTGAATTTTTGTCTTCTGTTTCCCATATTTAATAGCACTAAGAAAATTCAGGAAAAAATAGATTTAAAAAACACTGTGGATGTTTATATTTTTAATTTAAAATGGTTTTCCACTTATAAGTGAGGAAGTAAGTTACAGAAGCTCAGAATCATGCCTGTTAAAATGGCTATTGTTTTCAGAACACTTTCACTGAAGAATGAGGCTTTGCTTTGCTTGAGGCTGCATCCTGCCTAACATTCATTCATGCAGTTTTTATTAACAGTAATGCAGCTTTCAGGTGTGAATGAGGCTGAGGAGAAGAGGAATAGACATTTTTAGTGTGCAAAATATGTTACCCTGGAGTGATACAAGTTCTGGGATTTTTTTCATTCCAAAAAATAATAAAAATAATAAGGTTAAAAGGTTCTGGAATATAATTTGCAAAATCAGTAAAATTTGAGGAAGAGACGATAGTCCCACAAAGGACTAAATAGGTGCATGTGCCATCGATACTTTATTTTAAATACTTACAGAAGCAGTAAATTTGACATTTGTTGGTACACTGTGTAAATAGCCATACAAATGCATTGCTTCAAACCTGGAAATAGTCCTTTAAATAAGTTTAGTTATGGTTATCTTTCCCAAGTAGGCATTCTAAATGTATCAAAAATAGCAACTCCTGCAGATTGGCACTATAAATATCAGTTAAAACAAAGTCGTTTGTGTGGTTAAGTGAAACTTGCAAACCTCTATCTCATTCTGAACAAGAATGTTCTTGAGATTTGATTTTTTTTTGCGTGGTACTTTTTGATGTGAATGTAGTAATTAATTTAGTACAAAATAAGAAGGTGTTATTTAATGTCTTTAAATCCATGTTACGAAGTGCAGTCACTAATCTTCTCTCATATTTGCCCACAGAAATTTTATGCAAGCCGGTAGTATTTTTCCTGCGTGGCAAACCTATCCCAAAGCGAATGCTCCCACCTGAAGACCTTGTCCGTTACTACACAGATCCCAGGAGTCGGGGCTACCTGGCAGATCCATCTAAGGTTGCAGAAGCCAGGCTAGAACTTGCCAAGAAATATGGCTATGTCTTACCAGACATAACTAAAGATGAACTCTTTAAGATGTTAAGTGCACGCAAGGATCCTAGACAGATATTTTTTGGTCTTGCTCCAGGATGGATCGTAAACCTGGCAGATAAGAAAATTCTAAAACCAACTGATGAGAATCTGTTGAAATACTACAGTTCATGAATTCAGGACTGGACACAATTGCAGGTGTTCAGGAAACATCTGGGTATGAAATTATGGATAGAAGTGGTGTGTGTGTGTTTGTTTGTTTTTAAGACTCCTATTATACTAGAAAAAACATAATTTTTTCTTCATGTAATCTTCTGGTGTAGCTCTCAACTTTTTTATTGTCATAATAGAGTGTATCAGAAGTCTTAACATTTGAAAACAATGTGGAGTCTGACATAAAGTGTGGGTCTGGGCACTTTCTCTTCCAATGGTTTGCCAGTTATTTTTTCAGACAAAAGGTTTCGATGTTGCATTTGTTTCAGAGGATAATTCCAAAGAGTCATTTGACGTAATAATTAGTTTATATTTTCCCCCTTCAATTTAAAATCAGAAACATGACTGTACAAAACTAAAATTAGTTTTATAGTTGTATTGCATAAAATTATAAGTTCTAGAAAATGTATCTTGAATAGCTCTAAGAGGTACTTTTGGTTGGGGAAAAATAAAAAGAACCAGAAATAAAAAAGTACTAAAGATTGCATTAACCTCTTCAATTCCATAGCTATGTTCTGCACTTTGCCATTGCCGTCAATAGCACTAGAGCTTGAGAGATCTTGATTTTTCTTTTATTTCTTCATATGCAATTGAGGAAGACAGGGTGTGCAGTTTAAAATAACTTTCTATCTAAATTTGGGGCAGGGATGGCGGGAAGATAGCTGTTTTAATTTAATGGCTTTTATTATTCAAACCAAATTTAAAACTTGTCCTGACACAAATGTAATCTTATTAATAAAAATGTGTAGCAGAATCCAGAGTCAATGAATGACAGTGACAGCAGATTATGAAGGATGAGGATGTGATGGACGAAGTACACAGAATTCAGTTTTCAGCTTGATCACAGATTGCATGTGTGACAGTGGACAAATGAATTTAAATGTCGTGAAAATTTATAAACAAATTGTGTTTAGGGAAAACAGCATTTTAATCACACCAACTTGATTAAGTCTTGAAAAATATTTTCCAACAAAGGTTTGTTTGATCAGTCTCTCCAGAATACTGCATTATTACTATGCAAGAGTATTGTAGGTTTTGTGTAGAAGCTTAGGATTGGGCATTTGGGACAGTGAACCAGACAGTAAAGAAGGATGAGAGGGGAGACCAAGATATGTATCAGAACGTGCTCTGACTGCTCAGAAGTTAATGAGCTGCTTCATAATTACGTGGTTTAATGGAAGTTGAATTTGGCTTTAAAATAGTCATAATTTGATTATAAGAATGCAGGAAGCAGTCCAGGAGACCAGAACACGAGAAGTCATCTTGCTTTCCAATTTTCACGTGCCTTTGGTAATGCTACTTAGAGTTTCCTGTAGCTGCCAAACCATCCCAATCTCATAGGGAAAATCCTCTGTGTGCTAGAATCTCCTCTTTCTCCTGTATGACATCTGTATTTTGCTGGTATATCTCAGTGGGGGAGGATTTAAGAAAAATCTTTTTCTTTCAGATAGTAAAAAGAAGCGGATGAATTTTTGCTGGTGTTTGTCAACCAGCCCAGATTTTTCCTTCACTCAACAATCTGCCTTATCAATTAATGTGAGCATCTATAATCACAGAACAAAATAAAACAAGTCTTCTCATTCTGATTAAATAATCTGAAATCAAGAGATTAAGGATAGAAAGTCACTTAATTTTGACAATTTACTCTTCAACTTCAATTGTTCCTTGTTAATGTATGTTAAATGCTATCAGTAATGGTCATTCTCCCAACTTGGGGTTTAAGTATAGGTGAAACATAGCAAAACAACAGCAATATAAAATTGGACTATGAATAGCAGGAATTTTGTGTTAGTGGCATTAACATTCATATTTTGTAGGGTGCCCAACACTTTTTTGGCATGTTAAGAATAATACTGTGTGCCAAAAAAAGTACAGTTGGTGTTAACTTGAATGTGAAGTAAATAACTTTCTCACTTTAGATGTATCCTGTTCTGCATCCTGATGATTGTTGGTTTGGAACCTTAAATGACAAGCAATACTTTTTTCTTTTTGTTTTTTTTTTCAAGTTTTTGTATTACAATAACTTTACAATAACAATATTACTACTGCCTCCATTTGGGAAGGAGTTGGAGAGGGGGAAGAGTATTTATTGCCTTCCCTTATTTGTGCCATAATGTTTCTGTTTTTATGAATCAATTCACAATTGTATTTTGTGGAGGTGGTGGTACTCAACAGGAAAGCTACTTAACTGGAAGTGAAGAAGGAAGTTAGTCATATTAGTGAAGACCAGAAGACAAAAGTGTTTATGTATCATTGTGTATTTTGGGGAGGAGAAGACGGGGGAAGGCAAGTTTGTTTCCATTTCTGCTCTTTGTATTAAAATGAACAAATTGCTCTCAGCAATTTTTTTTCTAAATCAACTTCTTTGATACACACATGCGTGCACGCGCTGGATTCTGTAGGTTTCTAAATGGTTTTCAGGTGAAAGGGTAACTTGGATAAAATGATAACAGTGAAAGAAAGAATGAAAACAGGAAACAGATGTCTGGTGACGTCGAGGGATTGGATAGCACTTATTCAGTGAACGATGTCTTAGTCACAAGGCAGCTGTATCCTGGCTCTGATACTACAACGCTACAAATACCTTGGAGCCAAAACAGCCACGTTCCACAAAATCCGGTCATTCTACTTTATAAAGGTGATCTTTTATCATCTTATAATTGGAGAGGGCAAAAAAGGGCTATATGTTCCTTTATTTAAAATAAGCAGTGCTTGTCTTTTTTTCTCGCTTCTGTTTACAGTAGCCAGTATTTTATATCAGTTGTTTGAATTTTTATTTACTAGTGAAAAAAGTTACAAGGCTATAGAGGATTTCCTGTTCATTTTATCTCATCAGGAACACAAGTCTCCTAGCAACCAAATACAGAATTAGCAAAAGCACAAGTAAGTTATTGACAAGGTTTCTAATAAATCCATGATAAACAGAGTCCCAAAGGACTGTTTATATGTTCAGGCTTACTGGTGCAAGATTAAGCCAATGCTAGCATCTAAAGCCATTCTCGTTACTTAGGTATAAGGACCATGTTTTCGTGTTCAGAAGATAAAGGATTGCCTTGTATATCCTGTTTTGATAGGGGTTTTTCATGTGCAGCAATGTGTGACACAGCAAGAAGCACCCAATCTGCTGAATCTGGAAAAGCATAATCGGGTACCTGAGGAAAAGGAACTTTTATTTGTGTCACAAAGTGCTGAAAGGCATGTCAATTTTTATCAGCAACATCATACTTCTGAATGTGTACTTGATAAAACTGATTACAGATGTGAGACTGCAATCAAAATAAAGGTCTGTAAACAAGTACATTCCCTGTTGTTTCATACTGTGATAATTAGAAATCACCTGTTTCTTAGGAATAGACTCAGTACTGACTGCAGTCAGTCAATGCTATACTTACAGGTGGCTGACTGCAGACTCAAAACGAAGTGGATTAAAATATATGTGTTTTCCCTTCTGCTCATATGTGCAGTGGTAACCTGGCTTTGTTATACTTCATATAGAATTTGTGTTTAACAGTCAAAAGTTGACTGTACGATCCACTGATTTCCAAAAAGGAATAAATTAATGAATCAGTGGCCCTGATCTGAATCTTCACTGGCAGTGCGCCAGCATTGTTTTGACATAGAAGCATAATTGATGTTAGTCCTCCAGGAAGTCATATAAAAGTGATCAATTATGAAGATAGTTTCCCATTGCCATTTTATTATTTTCTACTATTATTTCTATTTTCTATTATTTTCTATATTAAAACCTTAAATGCTAATGCAAAACTAATTTCTCACTCTTTAACACAAGTTCTGCAAACAATTTGAAATTGTTGCAAAGTCCCATATTTTAAATATTTAACTGTTATAGTTACATAGATCTAAAATAAGAAAGATGCTTTGTATATCCAAAATGTCCAGTTTAATATTCTATATGCAGCTTTGTGTTTTAAAATTTTCTGAAAAGGTGATCACACAGGAGTAGTTTTACATAACTCACAATCTGCACTTCAGTTTAAGGTTATGGTTTAGTCTATGGAAAGAGAGGTCCAAGTGTGGCAGGGTTCTTGCCCGTTAGAGGAAAATTATGAACTTTTAAAGCTCCTTTATCTCCCAAGCAGGTGGCTCATCTTGATCTTTTGTAGCAGAAATATATGGCATTGTCTAAAGAATTGTGGTTTCTCAGTGGAAGCAAGCTATCCTCAGATCCATTCTGTCTCCTGTGCTTAATATTCCTTCTGATGCATCTGCATCTTCCCAAGGTCTCTTCTCACCTTTCCCGTTGAAGTGGTGGGAACTACAGGGCTCAATCATTCTCACAGTGTCATCCTGTCTGGCCCACTCTGGGTTTGAAAATCTGGTTGTTTTATGTGCCTCTGGAGCAGGAAAAGTGTTGATCATTCCTGCATCTGTTTATATGGGGGGGGTGGGGGGGTTGGCTTGAGTTTCCTGGACTGGTGTTGCTTTTGTTGTTAAAAATGTCAACAGCAATGTTGTTTACTTGTTAACCTTCTGGATTCCAAGCCGCATGCCAAGCAACTTGGAGGGCCCTTTGAGCAATGGATTTGGTGTTTATCAGTCAGTGAACACTCCTAGAAGAGTCCCCGTGCACTTAAATCAGAATTGCACACACTAGATACCAATATGAAAGGATAGGCAATTTTACATTTAATGCACCAATGCCCAAATCTGTCTCTCCTTGCACTTTTCTCCAGCCTCTATAAGATTCATTCTGTCTCATGGTAGGATTCTCCGGTCTGGGCTTTAGTCTATAAATATGGGCAGATTAGTCCATATTTAGCCTGAAAATCTGCCATTTATTATTCCTTGGGGAGGTAATGATAGCTAGAAGTTGTGGACATAGAGCAGTCTATGAAAAATAAGTTGATGTGTAAATTTATAGTAAACTAATTTTCTAGGGTTTTTTGTGATACTGATGTAATTTGCTCCCAGTGCGGAATACCTTAAATTAAGAAAATAAATTCCCTTGATATCTGACAAGGGAGATGCATTTTTAGTTGAAAGTAGCTGTGGTTCAGTGCTTCAAAAATTGGAATCCAAGTTCCCTATAAAGTTAGTATAGTGAGATATTGTGTTAATTTAAAAATTAATGCAAGTCTAAATTTACATTGCTCACATGTAGACAATACTTCAAACTCCTCTCATAGGAGTTTCGCTACTTTTGTAGTAATGTGATTGACACAGTCAGTATCTAGAGCCTAAAGAATCGCCATGTTCAGCTTGGAGCAGACATCTAAGCAATTCAATAACACTCTAGACTCCACTGACTGTGACAGGAGTTGTAACATAGCACTCTTGTATGCACCCAAAACTTCAGTATCTGGAGCTGAATCCTGCTCTCTGTTTTCAGTGACCCAAGATGTTTGAAATTAACAGTCGGAATTTCTCCACAGGATCAACGTATCGCCAGTGTGGGTTTCTTAGCTCGCCATTGGGAACTTGTGAAACCTGATGTACTAGGTTGCATTTGTCTTTGAAAATAAGCATGCTTTTTAAATTATTGAGTGAAAAAATCAATCTAGAGGATATATTAGTGTCACAAGAGGTGAGATGCTGGCAATCAGACAGTGTTGTTTTAAAATTATTGGAGACAGCATCTTCTCCAGGATACAGAAATTGTTGACATCCCCACCCGTGGCAGCCTTTTACTTTCAAGGTGGATGACTCCCAGTTCCCAGTCCTGCACTGATATTTCCACTCAAAATTTGCCTGCCTGCCTTCTTTGACCCTTGTGTAATACGTGCCGATGTTTGTTCTAGTTCTAATGTATATGTTTACTCTATAAGCGAAGCACAGAAATTCAACTCACCTCCATTTGCAAAAGAAAAAATGGGAGAGCAGGATGGTGCTTCTCTTGATGTGCCTGCTTCAGCAAGTGCTGCTTGTAATGGTAAGAGAAGGTGACTGAGATGCTTAAACACAGATGTTGTCTCACTGCTATCTGAGAAGATGCATCCAGTATGTTTCCTAGGGTACCCCCTACAGCTACTGTGACATCTTGTGATGTTTGTATAAAACACAGATTTGGTAATGATGTGCTTGGTTTTTGTGCACAGGCAATCATTTATCTCCTCTTTTTCTTTTTTTTTTCTTGGCAAGGCCATCACCCTTATTGCAGCAGGCAGTCTGAGTATGGGCCATGTACTAGGCTTGAGACTGTTCCAGTCAAAATATTATTCTACTGGTTTTGTGTTGGACTTGGCTGATGTGCTATTGCTGCTGCCCTGACTTCTAGGTAAAACGTCTGGGCTAATTGTGACTTTGTTGTTGGGCTTTGTTGTTATTGTTGTTTTTGGAAGGCTCCAGCCCTACCAGGTTCATCATTAAAGACAGGTGTTTACTGTGGGATGATCATGAAATGTATTACCATAGTGAGGATGTGATTGTGTAGCAAAATTCTACCTGGGTCAGTTTTTCTGCATTCATTTATGTGTCTCTGAGGGGGTTGAAGCACTGGGGTGCTCTGATTTTGTGTTTGATGTAGGAAAGCTCATCTGTCCATTAAGAGAACCTAACAAGAAAATGGAAGGTAAAAAGCTGTCTAGTAATTTTTGCTGCATCCTGTGAAAACCACATGTTGTCCCAATTCCAGTTGTTGTTCTTGGCTGAGCTGGATGACTTTGCTTACAGCATATTGGGAAACTGCAATGGCAGTTTCAGACCACCATGGGCACTGACACGCACCTATGGTAGTGTAGCTGGCCGGGGCAAAAGAAAAGATACTTTTGGAGACTTGGGAGCGTGAGAATCAAGGTATGAAAATCTGCCTGAAGAGATTCCAAAGTCAGAAACATATGTGTATTCTTCAACAGCACTGAAACTCAGCTGCGTGTTTAATTACTCTCTGTTTTTGCTGACTGTACAGTTATGAACTGTAACTATTCAAGAAATTATTTAAGGAATATACATTTTAGGTTTTCTTTGTTGTCGTTAGAGTTTTCAGCTCTGCAGGGATCTTGTTTCCAAGCATTGTTCCTGTATCCACCAAGACTAGAAGCAAATTTAAGAAGTCGGAGCCAGCATTTTCATGTGATGGCATTATTCCAGGAACTGGTGCTGTAGGATAAACAGTAAATACTGTGAGGCTTGCAAAACACTTTCTCATTCATTGCTTATACCCTGCTGATATTTTCGTTGCTAGAGAGCATAATTTCTCTGCTGTCTGCAGCTGACATCCAGTCACATCTCCCCAGCATGAAAGAAATCTGTCTTTGTTTCCAGCGTCCAAACCTGAGGGTAACAAATATGATATTACTGGGTGCACGAGCACCCTGCACAGACATCCTCCTCTGCTCCTCTCCCCTCATTACTACACTGCTATGGTCATTTGTAGTGCTGAGAGTTGCATCTGCTTAGTGGGGACAGGGAGAAGGTCCGGTGTCCTCCTGGTAGAGGCAAGGCTGACACCTAGTGACCAGACACATTTATTCCTGTGGGAATTCACTCTGTTCTGGTTCCATCACTGTTCACTCTTTTCTAGGTCTGGAAGGTTTAAACTTCCAAGTGAATAGCTGGTTTATTTCATCATCACTTTTGGCCTGTGTTTTCATTGCTTCTAGAATACTCTTCTGAAGATGGAGTACAGCTAGCTTGCAGGGTTGTTCACGCCTGGTGTTGTAGAGGGTTTTGCCTGTAGTCTCCTGGGAGCTGTTCATGCCAGCTGCTCTGAGCAAACTGAGGTGGCTGATTGCAATCAACAGTAAGTTCAAAACATCATGCTTTTTGGCTTTTCCTTAATAAAATCATGGCTGACTGCAGTACTTGTATTATTTTTGCTCATCCTGCCGAAGTCAAACGTAGTGGAATATCCCCTGAGTTGCAGAATTTTCTTCCTACAGATGTCTGGTGACCAGAGGTAGCATCTTACAATTAGGCTGCCACCTGGAAAGCACTACCTGTTCCATTATCATTGCAGATCCTGCTGGAAATGCTCAGAGTTCTGGGCCTTAGCAAACTGCATATTAAAGAGGAAGAGTAAAATCTAGCTAAAAGACTCTTCCAGAATGCTTCTGACTTTTCTTTGGTTATGTAGATTAGCATTTCAAGAATATAACATATTGATGAGAATTATTTGTGACCTTTACCAAAAGAAGTAGACATATAAATTTAGGAAAACAGCCCCTCAACTGGAACCAGTGGAGTCATCTCCCATGTTGACTCCAAAAGTAGATTGCAGAGGGTCTCAGTGGTTCTCCATGCTAACAGGTTTCACAAAATGCTCTATACTGAAACCTTAAAAAGGCCTTCTTGGAGCAGTCCTTGGGATTGGAGGAATATTTTGTCTTTTAAATGTCTCTTGTCATTTAAATGAAGTATTGGAAATAAGGTTGATACAACATGACTGTTTGCTACTAGCACTGTGTTTGACTGCACAAAGAGTCAGAGCTCAATGTTTTTCTGTGCCTGAAAGGAAACTTTGATTCTTCCTGAATGAAATAACTAGGAACTTGCACAAGCCCTGTGTTGTTGAACGGAAAAGGCAAGCTTTTTTTCCTTCAGATAATCGTTTACATCTCACTCAGAACTTTACATATGGCTCTGATTCTGTATCTGTGGCATGTTTCTAATTAGCCCATGAAAAAATAAAGGTTCTGTATTTTAAAATAGACTGATTTTTCATCTGCTAACTATTGTTGATAGGATGACCCTCTGGAGAGAAAGCTAGCATATTCCCAAGGCAAATTCCTCTTCATAGTGCTGTGACACTAGGAATGAGAATAGCAAAATTGCCCAAACACATCCATACACTGAAGTTCTTTTTCCCTCTCTGAAAACTGATGGTGCAATTCCATATCTCAAAACCATCACCCAATATTGTTTGCCTGAAGTGAAAGCTGTGTTTTCTCACTTGTGCTTGCATCCATTTTTGGTGTCTCTCACAAACAAAGTTATAGGGTAGTTCATTTGCAGAACCAATTTGACTAATTATTTTTAAAATTCACAAAACCTGATTTCTAAACTTAATTTTAATTAATTAATTAATCTAAAAAAGAGCTACGGAACAGGTAAACATGGCTTTGACCAGGGGTAGGTAATAGACTTCAAATTATTCATGTTGAAAGAGAAATACTGGGGACTCTTAAGGCCTGAAAGCCTTGAATGTGATCCTTGAGTTTATAAGGAATCCTGTATATAACAATTACCTTTTTTTTTTTTTTTTGGTAGGTAATGGAAGTTTTGTTAATTGGTCAGACTAAGCCAATTGTTTTCATTATTTCAGACCACAAGTGCAGGATTCCTGCCTTTGTTCGGAGCAAAGGCGAAAAAGAAAGTTCTCTAGTATCAAATAAGTAGGCGCAAAAAAAAGCAGGGCATCTGTTAGAGCTCCATCTCTATGTACTGGTAGACGTCTTCTCTGGAAAACCTACTCAGAGCCTCAGTCTTTGTCAGTCCTGTGCTCTTGCACTGGTAGCAGGAGTACCCAAGGGTAGATCCAGGCCTGTATGTCTGCTCCACAATGACGTATGGTGTGGAGCTTCAGCAGTGCAGGTATGGAACACGTGCAGGCAGAGCCAAGGTGTGCTGGTTTTGGTTGGGATAGAGTTAATTTTCTTCACAGTGGTTGGTGTGAGGCTGTGATTTGGATGTGTGCTGAACACAATGATGATAATACAGAGATGGTTTTGTTACTCCCTTTTCTGCTTTTTGTACCGTCATGCTAGTGCGGAGGCCGGGGGTGCATGGGAGGGTGGGAGGAGACACAGCCAGGACAGGTGACCCCAACTGACCAAAGGGATATTCCAGACTGTATGGCATCATGTTCAGTATATAAAGTGGGGGGAAGAAGGAAGAAGTGGATGTTTAGAGTGAGGGTGTTTGTCTTCCGAAGTCACCATTACATGTGATGGGGCCCTGCTCTCCTGGGGATGGCTGAACACCTGCCTGCACACAGGAAGCAGTGAATTAATTCCTTGTTTTGCTTTGCCAGTGTGCACGGCCTTTGTTTTCCCTGTTAATGTCTTCGTCTCAACCCACGACTTCTTTTTTAACGTTCCAATTCTCTCCCCCAGTCCTGCTGGTTGGAGCAGTGAACAAGTGGCTGTGTGGGGCTTGGCTGCTGGCTGGAGTTAAACCATGACACAAGGGAAATCACTCAGAGCAATTCGCTGTGCTCAAAACTCCCCATGAAACCCATTTTGTGTGGTTGACTACAGTCCTCCAGCAGTGCACCAGCCTGGAGATCTTGGCACACAGAGAGTCCTGTGACCCAGGCAGGTGCTCCCATGTTCTCTCCACTGCTGTGACCTGGAAGAGGAGGAGCCTGTGTCCCCCTGCCTTGGATCTCTGGGTTGAACTGCTTTGTGGCTGGATTGGGAGCTGAAGGGTTGACCTGCCTCCTGGCCAAACACAGGGTTTTGGAAGAGCTCTCCTCTTACAGAACTCACCTGCAAGGCTCTGCTATCAGCTGCCACATGGCAATAGGGGGAGAATTGACTTTCCTTTCTTTGTGTGGTGTCAAACCCAGTCAGGACAGTCACTGCCTAGTTCTGCATGCTCGTAAGACCAAGTACCATTATACTAAAGCAGAGAATGATCTTTCAGACTCACATGCCTTTGTCAGAACTCTGCATGCAGTCATGTAGGAACCAGTAAGTAAGGCAGGCAGCTCTGTGCCTCTTCTGATTGCGTTGTATCCAAAATTGCCAGGGCTTTAGTGATACTTCTGACTATCCAAGGAATCAGGCTACTTACAGTTCACTTTTATATAACAAGCTTTACCACCACTTCACTTGGATTTTGCCCGTATTTTATTGATAATGCTACTGAATTCATCATACACTTGCAAATATGAAGTACAACAGCATTTCCTAATTTCATTCACAGCCAAAGTTATAGTTAATTGAAAGTTAAAGCGCAATGTACCTATTTGATCTTAGTTTTTCTTCTTGTGACTCAGCATGTGTCCCCACTGCAGATTCTCTTGTGTTTTACACAGCTGTGTTCTAAGAATACCAACTGATGAAACCTTAGATAGAAGAATTTAGAGTGTAAAGATTGTTTGTTGATTTTTTTGTTGTTGTTTTTTTTTTTTCCTGAGAAAACCGCCAGGAAATACATAATTCTGCGCTGAAAAACTGTTTTGTATCTCTATCCACTAATACTCTTTAGCAGAAGTCAACCGTGGTAATTTCTGCCTATAGTGTTATTGACTCCTTTTTGAAACAGGACTTTTTGAAAACTCCTAATTCCACTTTCCTATAAAAGCTTATCAACTAGTCCAAATAAAGACATCATGGTGAAGTACAGGCTCATGTATTAAGCTATACTATACAGCGTTACTCAAATAATGACGGAACTTTTGTGATCATTGGAGAATGAATGAATTTGTTTTTGTATGTCTGATCAACTTAAATTAATAACATGAACAGAAAATGCTCACTAAAATAAATAGGTCAAAGGTCTACTATGAAAGAAAAAGTTATTATGACATGGAGAAAAGTGAGAGAAATAACTGAGAGTCCCACAGGATATAGGTCATCCTGACTCATGGCACGTTTCTATTCTGATTAACCTGTCTGTACTAATTTGTTCAGTTCGATTAGATTACATATCTTGCATTTTTTTCACATCCAATCTCAAAACAAATGCATTCCTTATTTACTATGAAAATAGTGTAGTTTGTTGCCCCTTGACTGATAATCAAAATCCAATCAGCAAGCTACTCCCTGGCTACTACTTTGTTTTGGTAGAAATCATAGAGTACATAAACCACTGATTTCATCAAACTGCAGCCTGGCGGCTGAAAATGCATCATCCTTGTATACAATCTTACAGAGTTTTCAAGTAAAACTTTGACCTGGATGCCTGGCAGTCTATAGAATTTCTGGGAGGTTGATAACTAGTATTCCATTGCTCACAAAGTCTGGAAGGCACAGATAGAGCAAGAGCTGGCAATGTTGGCATACTTCACTAGATAGCCGAGCTCTCAGCTGCAGGCCCACCTGGGAAGCAGAGGAAATATGCTTTGGTAGTTAACAGTAATGCCAGCTGACATTCCTAGAATATGATGGCTTCTTATAATATCCACATACAGTCAGAAGCCGATTCTCTTAATCGGGTTTAGGGAATGATACAGTCAAGTTTTCCTGTGTTTTAGTCTGATTTCCTAAGGAAATATGTTGTGCAGCAGGACACACTTGACTGTCTGTGCATGAATTTGGCTCCCTCGACATTTCTTTTGAAACCTTTTGAGCTGTTTCAGCTCTGCTTTTTGGAGGAGTGAAAGCATCGAAGTGGGAAAGGTCCCACAAACCCCATGAAGACAAGCAGAAGACTGGAAGTGGAGGCTCACTTATCCCCCATAGATTGGGGCTTAAAAGTGAATTCTTTTCCTCTCACCAGATACCACCTCGGCAGACAGCAAACATAGGCTCCCAGACTTCAGCTGGAGAATCCAGGCTTTAGCAGGGCTGCTGCTCGTAAGCCACGGGTGAGGGCACATGTCTGCTGCCCTTGGTGCTGTTGGAAAGATATACACACAAAGGTACTGACTGGAGAGGGAAAAGATGAAATCAAATCCACAAAATATCCCATCAAAATAGTAACATTTTTCCCCCGAATATTTTACAGTCGCAGAAGTCATAATACTATTTGTAACAGTAGTAAGAACTACTCTTTCAGTTGTGATTTATACAGACTTAACAGCCCTTTAAGGTTGGAAAATTTAGAGCTGTAATCTTCTGCTTGCATATCAACAGTCCTAAAATTTTTGAAAATTTTACAAGTGTATTTAACACAAATTCAGCTCTATAAGTTGAATTTTTACATGCTGCTTTGTTCCAGTTTTGCCTCCACTTACATGCTGCTATGTTGGGTTTTTTTCACTTGCTGCTTCTAAACAAGGGAGACATTTTGTTGATCAGTGTCAGAACAAATAGATATAAAGCACAAATCAATACGGATAATAAATGTTCTAATTGGTAGCTGCTATCAGCCTAGAAGATTCTCCTTAACAAAATAATTTCCTAAATTTCTGTGAAAAGAACATTTATCCTTCTTCCTAACTTAGCCATGAAAGACTTGGTGGTTACTTTTATTGATTACTCAGACAATCATAAAGAATAGTGTTTTGCTTAAAATGATGTTGCAGATGTAGACCAATTTCAAATTGCCTAAAAAATATCTTTCTTTTGATGCTAACAGTCTTCTTTATGAGAGGAACCAGCTTCTTTTACTGTCTTGCTGGAACTGGGAAAATGCACCTGCCTGGGTGACTCAGTGGGAAGCAAGAAGGGAACTAACTGAGCTGTGCATGGGGCTAGCAGGGTCAACATGTTTCACTGCTCAAGAAAGAGACTGGCTGGTAATTCCTGGCACCTCCCAAGGGGATCTAGCCACCAAAATATGCTTACTGCTAAAACACCAGCATCAATGAGGTGGAGCAGCCAGCTGCCCTGTGAGGGCTGGGGCTGAGCTGGATGTCTCCCACAACCGCAAGGGCCAGGAGTAAGGAAGGTGGCAGCAGCAGTCTCCAGTTTGCAGACGTGTTGTTCCTCACTGTAGGGTTTGTGCCGTTGGTGGATAAGGTGGTCAAGTGTGTTTCTTTCTGACGCTGATTAACAAAATCTGTTGCTCTTGTTTAGAAATGGCAAGTGAAAAAATGTGCAGAGTGAAGACAGATACAAAGCAGCGTGAAAAGATTCAATTTACAGGAGTGAATTTGAGTTTAAATCACTTGGAATAGCTTTGCCAGTCGCAGGGGTGATCCGCAGGGCTTTGCGAGTACAGCAGCATCGGTCGCTATCGGCAGAGAGATGCACGGAGAGTTACGCAGTGAAAGGTACACTCATCACCTCCACTGCCTTACAAGAAATTATAGTTAAGGCTGAAGCGTGTTTGTTCCGGTTTTTGTTTTCTTTTTTTCCCTCGAAATGAACATCCAAGCCCTCGGAAGAAGGAGAGCGGCGCAGCGGCCGCTGGGGGGAGATGTTCGCCCGGGCACCCCGGGCGAGCTCCGAGCGCCGGGAGAGCCGGCGGGCTCCGCGTCCTGCTCGGGCGCTGGCACTAAAAGCCTCTTATTTGAGGCGGGACGTCTCGGGGGGGCTCAGAAGCAGAAATACTTTGAAATGTGTTTTGCACCACAGCAGAGCGAGCTCTTTAAAACGGTGGGAAATGTCCCCCAGAAGTCTTTTTTTTTGTAATGAATTGCCCGCGAAAGCTTTTAACACTTTCAGTCACGCGTGGAGATTAATGAAGCAACAGCTTTGGGGGGAAGGAAAGGACAACTTTGAAAGATAGTGGTTAGTAAATGGGAAAGCTGCCATTATATTACCTTTACATTTCCTGGTGTTAAAAGCTGCAATCCTTGAGGATATCTGTAAGTCAGCAAGGGTAAGATGAATACTCTCATTACACTAAAATAATGAAGTAAGGTGGTGAACCCTTCAAGATTGCCAGGAAAAGAAGTATTAGCAATACAAAAAGCAAAGGTCTCTTGTGAAGACACCTTTTCTTTCTCTTAATAGATTTAAACAGTGATAGAAAGTATTCATTAAGCATGATGTGTTTGGACCAGATTTTAAGAGGCTTAGAATTACATTAAGCAGTGTCACTCTCCAAACAGCCTCACTGCCCTGCTTGTGAAGTTTCCATTTGGTGGGAGTAAATTTATTCCTCTTGTGCTCTGCTTGCAAATGAAAGAATTGAAGGTATGCTGAGACTTAATCTTGTGGGTGGGAAAACAACACCAAGCGGTCAAATATGGGAACAAGTGGCCTTGGGAAATCAGATATCATACAAATACACAGCATTTTCATGTTCATTTCCATAACTAAAGTGATGTGGAAAACCAGTTTTGTGATGTGCGGTCCCTGTTTATAACATGATACCCCAAATATCCTACAGAAAGGGATACTCGTCACCCTAAAATTAAGTAATGTGCTGTTTTGTGGACCCAAGCACAAAATGGCCAATTTGAGGATGACAAAAAGTGGGAGCAGTGTATTTCTGCTGCTGATATATGTCTGATAAATAAGACCCCTCTCCAGTCTAATAGACTGGATAGTCGTAGGAAATATGATGTACTCTGCAATTCTGTGATGAATGACGCCTGAGACTTTTGCTGTAGAATTCAGTAAATGCAGGTTATTGTTTGGGAAGGCAGAAGTGATTCCTGAAATTCCTACAATCATCTCTTTGAAAAGATCAATCAGAAGAAAATGCTGAGCAGGGTAATAAAGGACTTTTCAAGCTCTCTAACTATCTGATTAATTTCTTATGTTTTTGAGGTAAAACTATGGGTCAGCACATGAAATATGGCCCAGGTTAGAAGATGAGTTCCCGGATATCATGAACCTGGTTTATGAACAAAGCCAAGATCTTACCGTTCAATTGCTCTGTTCAGGCATAGACCAGAAAATAAAATCCTGCTTATTTCAGAACTGCCCTTGGTGTTTCCACAGGTTTTGTGATACTTTCACAATGGATGGAGACTTAGAACAAAAACACAAGGGCAGGTTCAACTCCTTCTGAATTAAACCTTCCTCTATGCAGAGTCTCTTGTAATATAAAGAAATTCCCTACTGAGGCAATCTTCTACTTATTTATTTCGGGATCACATGAACTGGTAGGGAATGTCCTAAACTTTCTTCCTAATTCCCAGTTTGACAAGCTGTCCAGAGTCAGAATAACCCTGGCCTCATACTTCTTCCTAGAGTCTCCTGCTGAGTGTAAAATATGGCTGTCTTGTGGTTTGAATAAGGCTTTTAATGTGCCATGGGATGTCACGGTCCACAGAAATGGAATACAGTGTTCTACTTGCTGAGAAACAGGAAAAAAAGCTAACCAAACTGGTTTCTTCCTCTTGAGTACATAGTGACTGACTGGAAATCCAATCACTGAGACTAAAAATATCAGCCTTGATCACAAAAAAAAAAAAAGCACCTGACAGATGGATTTAGTCTTCCTTCAGCACAAACATCTATTTGCCACTAAAAGTTTGGTGAGTACAGTGGCCTTGTCTCCCAGGGCATCACTGACGGGCTGTGGGGTAAGGTGGATATTATTTCTTCTAATGAATCCCTCCAAGAGGGAATGGTCAGAGCTTTCATGGAAATCATACTGGTTTATAGTTTGTACATGGCTGGGGGAAAAAGAAAAGTTTATCTGATCAGATAGAAGAAACAACTCTTAAAATCAGGGCTTGGTGCCTCCCTACTGCAACGCTTAAAGGAGCTGAAGTGCTGACCCTGTCATACTCACACCTCTGCCTACAGGCACAGACTGCTCTGACCAGGCTGGGCAGTGATTTCCGTGTAAATGCCAAGGCATATAGAAGCATTTCAGGAAGAGCACACAAGGACTGCAGTATCAAGCATCTCCAGTGTTGCTGAGCATTTCTCCAGATTTCTTACTGCCTTTTTCTCCTTCCTTCTCCCTGATGCCAAAGTTACAAAGCCAAGTAAGAAGTGAGATGGGAAAGTTCTATCCAGCCCTTATGAAGACTCACCTGCGGAAATGGCTACAAGCTGATGATGAGATTTCAGAAGCAAAATAAATCAGCATTGCTTTGAGTCAAATTTTGGCCAGTGGACTGGAAGCCTTGGAAAGTGCATGGTGAAGACCATGGCCACAGGCTTTGTTCCTAAGTGCTTGAACATGTAGAGAAGTTGTTGAGACAGCTTAAAGATACGTTCTGGAAATCCTTGCTCCCTCTCACTCCTCTCCTAAGATGGACCCTTGCACAGTCCTGTTTTGGAGGATTGTATTACTTTTCAGCACTTTCCTGCTTCCAAGCCGACACTGAGCTGTATTTTCTTCTAGGCTTTACTTTTTTACCATGTTGGACTCAACCAAGGCTAGTCTCCATTTTAATAGATGTATTTTCCACAGGAAATTAATGTATTGTTTCCCCAAAGCTATTTCAGTCTCTAAACTTCATTGCAGCCTGCCCAGTTGCACGATATTTCAGCCAGCCAAACAAATCTCTATTGCCCCTGACAGTCCTTTTAGTAGTGCTAGCCAAGAGAATTGTGTCAGGCTCAGATATACTTTTTGGATCCTCTAAATGACAGTGCCCTGCAAGCAATCTGGTGGATGAATATCCCTGTGATTTTTTTCCCAAGCAAACCTGTATGGAGGGAGTACAGTGTTTTCCTATTTGTTGTGTTAGTTTTCTGACCACATGTGTGCCAGGGTACCTACAGGTACCAGGATATATGGTATATATGGACAGTATGTGTATCACAGTACCTATAGACACCAAGATATATGGTATTTATGAACTGCACATTTATATAGATACCAGTATATTCTGTCTTTGACTGTGGATTTGTACATTTGTAAAAGTATTTTCACTCAACATTCTGGGGATTTTTAAAATTAGTGTGGGTAGTTTGGTTTCTCCCTTTTCTCAGGAGGCATTAATAAAATGGCAACGGGAGTGCAGCTTCACTTTTACGGTGGCAAACGCTTGCAAACAGCGACGATCCCCTCCCTGAGCCATTCTCTGTCGGGATGACAAGTTGCTGGCGGCTGTCAGGTCTGTGTAGGAAATCTCCACAGCGGTGCTGAGAATGTTTATTGTAGGGAGAGAACTTTTGCCCTGTGAAGTCACCTCCTACTAGTCACCAGTAGGTTTCTGATATTCTATCACAGGAAATTCCTGGTGGACCACAAAAGCAATCCCCTGAGTCCAGCTGCTGGCGGGGAGCTGTGGTGCACCACACCGCCCGGCTAAGCCTCAGCCTCCAGTGTGGGGCAGAGCACCTGTGCCCTGCAAAATGCAAGCTCCGTGCTCCTCAAACAATGTTAAAATGAACTATACAGAGGGGCAAAGGTCAAGTGAACCATTATTGTGCTGCATTTTATGCAAACAAAAAAAATGTATTAGAGGATGTGCTTTGTATTGTAACAAGGTACTGTAAGATTATATTTAGGCTTCATGTCTTTGAAGCCCTTGGTAACACAACTGTATAATCACAGCTCTTGATGTTAATGAGGAAGTTATATTATAAGGTACCCTGTCTAACTGGGAACAGTGTAGGAAGAATTAATAACCTTTAGGAAAGCATATAAAACCAGCTCTCAAGACCTCCAATGCTAGCTGTATCAGATGAATATATACACATTTCTACAAAGGAGAAAAAAAGAGAAAAAAGCAATTGACAATTATTTTTGTCACCTTTGAATACAAAGGCATTGCTCGTCAGGTGCCAGTCCTTTTTCTTGCACAGCTTGGAGGGCACAACCCTCATTAACACTCCATTTTCCTCTGCTCTTTTGCCAGGGTTTCAAGCATTCAGTCACAGTAGCGAGCAAGACTGGATGAACCTTTATCTGTGTGAGACAGTGCGCAGCAGGGAAGCAGCCTTGGAAAAGATGTATGTGGCTGGATGCTACGGGGTTGTTCGTCCTGTAACTAGAAGACATCAAACTCTTCCTTTCTTTATAAAGATAAGGATGCTGTGGAAGCAAAATAGTGACCCGTGCTAAAAATGGATGATACACCTCCAGACAGCTGCTATTAACCTCTAATCAATGCCTAATTTCATCTGTCTGCAACCTCAGGATGTGTAAGCCTCCTGAAAAGGGCCATCTCTGGGGCTTTTAGGATTTTGATGCCACACTTCTTGTTTGGTTCTTCTGAAGTTCTTCCCTGTTCACTGGCTTTTGCATCACCGCCCCGCGGCTGACCAGCCTCATCAGGGCAATCTGTGCCAGTGTGTGCAGGTGCAAGCAGCATGGAGCCAGCACTTCAAGCATCGGCTCCTTTAACCAGAGCAGTGCAGCGGAACAAAATTATGCTTTAAGATGTTGTGTGGTTTGGGGTTTAGGTGGTGGTGCATTTTTTTGATTTAATGAGTGTGGCTGCCTCATCTGTTTCTGCAAAGAACGTTTCTGGGAGGGGAAAACTATGTGTGGCTGATAATGAGCACTGTGGTAACCTGCAGCAGCTGCACCAGGTCCTTGTAATCCCAGAGCATGACATTTTTAGACCTAGGAGAAAGGCATTATAAAGATGTTATCCAAAGAGGCCCATGTGATTTAGAAGCACATGTACCATTTTTAAAAAGTGACTTACTGAGAAGTGATGGGCTGGGTAGGACCTGTAGAGAACTCAGATGGGCATTTTTGAAAACTGTACCCCTTATTTTAAAAGAAAGGAAAACGTGAGGCAATCACAGCTGATTCAGCATCCGGCAGTCTCAGCCAAGTCATATTTTACCTCTTCCCTTCCCTCCCCGCACAAAACTTCCAGGAAAACCTGCAAAGAAAAGGCATATGTGGGTAGGAGGAGACCTGCTTTTAATTTCTGTACCTCCTATTCAACACAATGCCACACAATGCACAGGATGCGAATATCCCAAGGCACCTTATACAATACAAGTAACAAAAGCACACACACATGCAACCAGAAAAGGGGTAGCAGCAAGCATGACATGGTTCTAGAACAAAATGCAGGTAAAGCTGTCTGTGAAATGCTTATGTAAAGGGGATATGTGAAAAAAATCATCTTGCAAAAGGAGAAGGTGGATGTTGAAGAAATATTCAGGTGATCACAAGAATTTGCTTTCCATTTCAGGACAGCGTTTATCTGTTTTTCCCTATCGTGTTGAAAGTAGTGGTCAGATCTTCATTATCAACAGTGCCTCCCCAGTGAAACACCCACTGATGCTTCTGTGATCCCATCTATAGAGCAACCTGGAACCAGCACTGCATCATGTAATGGTTGTAATGATAGCAAGCAGCAAGTGCTGTGGTTGGAAACACATCATGGCTGTTCCTTGTTTTATGTTCCTTCTTTTGACTGTGAAGAGAAAGTGTGTGTAGGAGCTGCTTGCTCCAACAGACCCACCACCATCTGTTTAAGAGAGATTATTCATGGGACAGGACCAAAACCATTCTTCTGGTCAAGTGATGGAATGTATTTAGAGAAACAAACAGCATTAAAGCTACTGTCAACACTAAGTGAGTGCATCAGAGCCTGAACAAAGAAATCTAAGTTTTCTTCAACTCTCTTGCAGATGCATTACTCCACATTTCCATTAGAAAGACACTGTTGTGGATGAAGCACTTGGAGCCTTGCCTGACCTGCTCCTGCTTGTAGGCTCATGCACAAGTTAGTGACAAAGGAGCTCACAAAATCTGCAAACCTACAATCTGCAAAAAAATTCTACGATCTACAAAAAAAAACCCAGGTAGTGTTGAGATATTTGCAGCAAGAATGTATTCTGTGTTTTTGAACAGGAATAAAAGCAAAACACTTCAAATAAAAAGTGAAAGACAAGATCTTTCAGTCTTTCTTTATTAAATGCACCATTTTTTAGTGTAAAGTGGTTTGTACCTAAATAGAAATCACTAGATGATTTTTAGTCAAAACAATGTTAACTAGAGCCTCAAAATCAAATGTGAACATACAGAGACAGAAAGGAGAAACTGCCAGAAATTTAAGTGGTGTGTAGCTATGAATCACTTCTCTCTATTGCATGTGGTCACTAGAGTAACTTAATATGCATTACTTCCGTGTTTAAGAAAAAATGGGGTTGGCACTTTTTTTTTTACATTTGCATGTTGATGGGCAGTTGCTGTCAGTATAATGTAATTTTAGTGGCCAAATAGGATTGTTTGCGACACCTTAGCTGCCTAAATCTGAATCCAAATAAAATGAACAATATAAAATTTTTCTTTAATAGAGTTTTGGTTACCACATCAAATCCATGCTTGGTGTAACATTACTAGGAAATTTACTTGGAAGGACAAGGAAGAACAGCAAAAATACAAGAGAAGTCTTTTTCTTTCATTACACAACGAGACAAGGCAGAGATTTTATGTATTGACTCTTGAAATCATGACTGGAAAAACCAAATGGCCCATAATCATCTGCAGTCGTGGTATGGCAACCATGCCTTCTGTGGGGTGTAAAGCTGTAACTGCCGTGCTTTTTAAAACCACATCCAAGTTTTCTGTAAAGTACGTGTGCTTACTATATAATATTGTATACCAGTACTCCTTGCGTTGCACTCTAGCCTTTGATTTCATTTTCATAAAAAAGGAAAAGAAAAGAAAAGAAAAGAAAAGAAAAGAAAAGAAAAGAAAAGAAAAGAAAAGAAAAGAAAAGAAAAGAAAAGAAAAGAAAAGAAAAGAAAAGAAAAGAAAAAAAAGAAAAGAAAAGAAAAGAAAAGAAAAGAAAAGAAAAGAAAAGATTGAACAAAGATTATGTTTTTTATACTAGATAAGTAAATGTTACTTAAAATATTAGTTTATCTTTGGTGTGTGTTTGTGCATTGTATCCAAAGTTTTGTATTTCGATGAGAGATTAGATAAATAAAGAGCCTCTCCTCCGGCAGGGTCCAGCCTCATTTCCCAGTGAGCTCCTCACCTACAGATTGTAGGTTAAACGCTTCCCCTTCCCACACAGCTCTGCAGAACCTGGCTTTTTCTGGCATCTCATAGTCCTGACCAGCTCAGGAAAAGGAGTCATTTGTTGCCTGGACATTGGACTGAGTGGTGAAAGTGACCAAAAATGAATCAGTAGGTTTGTTCCAGTAAGTGATTTCATTTTTCTTGTGTTTAAAAAAATTTACTTGGCTGGAAGCCAGTGATTTGCCTAGAAGGACGCTGAACACAAATGATGTCTGCTCTGTGAAAATTAGCTTGTACTATGCATCAATACCCTTTTATGTGTTCTAGTGTCTGTAAGCATGCACTTATAAATCTATCTTTTTATAGTAAAATAGCTCCCAAAGCTTATCCTGTGGATACTCTGCTTATAGTTCCTTGCAGAACATAGAACTCTTATCTCTGCATAACCTCTGTTGATATATTTCCAGTCACTCAGAATCCAAATTCCTTTGTGGACAATTGGTTGTTGGCAGAGTCAATATTTGGATGGTCTTGTCTTTTCTACAGGAACTGGATAAACTGAATGAAAAATTATGTCTGATTACCACTAAACTTTTCTGCAGATTAAAATTACTCCTATTCTGCACAGTTGAAACCAAGACCTTGTGGACAGACTGAAACAGTTGGATTTCTAATATGTAAAATCAGAAAGACTGAATCACCATGAAGTAGCCCTGAGATGTGAGCCCACGAATTTAAGGAATATTTCAAGAGTACGGAATGATCAACAGAGTTCTGTCTGCTCCATAAAGGAGCTGCTCTGTAGAGGAGCCAGACCTTCTCACTCATGGGCTACAGTATCACTAAATTACTTCAAGAAATATTTATTTTTTAAGCAATTAATCCCATTATTTTCCATAGGTCTACTTTTGAATGTCAAGATAATCTTCCTCTGTACAGACTGCAAGCTGCATTGCATCTGCTCTGCTGTCATTCCAAATTGCTCCATCAGATTTCAGGGCAAAGAAAAAGGAACAAACTTTAGAGAACTGAATAAAATATATAAAACTCACATGATGAAAAGCTGATATTTTAATTAATTTTGAGAGAAGAAAGAGTTTTCTGTTGCGGGAATCCGCACAGAAAGGAGCAAGCTTCGTATGAGCAAAGGTACAAGGAGAATCTTGCTGAGATCTTTGGAGTGCAATAAAGCATACCCTAATCAGGGGTGACTACTTCACACAATGAAACAGGTCTGACACCCCAGTATTTCTCTGGTGCACGCAGAGCTCTGATGCTGTCCCTGATTAGATGCAGTCTCACAACCCAGATGGACATTAATCACTGATATCGACAACCTCAGCCTGGCAAGGCAGTGGGAAATTTGTCCAACCCCCAAACCCTAATTTTGCAGTTAAGGCTTCTCTTTCATTTTGGTTTGCTCTGGAACCACAAACATAAATATCTCAATTTCTGTGGGTTGTTAACACACAGAACCTGAACTGAAGATCAGAGCCATCTCCTTCCTCTACTTGTCTGCACTGGGTTCCACCAGAGTGTCACCTAAGAGTGATGGCAGTGATAACAGTGAAATTTTCTTTCAACTATCTATAATAATGTCTTCAGATCAGAAACTGCACTTTGGCAGTTTGTGACCCATATTCAGTTTTGACTCATGCTTGTATTTCCAACTAATAACCTAAAAAAGCCCACGAACAACCACAAAGCCTTCTGTTTCCACCCCATCCCTGCAGCACAAACATGTCAGACAAAATGACACTTTATTCTAAAGCTGCTGGTGAAGTGTTATGGCTTTATGGTAAAGCACCTGGCTTATGCTTAGGTACAATACATGCCACCACAGACTTTAGTGCTTGTGCCAGTTGCTATTAGGGGAAATGAACAGTTGACCATATTACTGACTCCTGCGTCTCCCAGGAGTACAATTTATTTGAATAGCTATGTGTGAATTTTCATCCCCTTCCCAGTCTCGAATAATTAATCTTGGGAAGATAGGATAAGAACACCCTAAGTATGTCACTTAACTGCAGGTGGTGAGCATGGGATATTGTTTTTAATACAGGTTTTGGCCAGGAAGCTTCATATCCAATGGACATTCTCATATTTATATAATTAGAAAAAAATCCCAGTGTCTATCAAGGATTGTTTGGACAAGAATCTTATGTTATTGTTTCAGTGCAGCAGGAATGTCAGTTATGAAGAGAGGAATTCTTCACATCCCACCCATGGGAGCAAGAGGGAATCTCTGGCACATCCCTGTGTCCAGTCCAGCAGCGAGACAGCTTTCAGTTGTTATACACAGCACAAATTAAAAGTGAGCTGCAAAGTAGGGGGGAGTATGGGTGTGTTTTGCTTTGACTGTGCTGCAGTGCACAAAGGACACATTTTCCTCCTGATTTTTTTCCCTTCTCTGCTTGCGTTTCTTTTGTTTGTTTGTTTTTTAACATCATGAATTTGGGTTTGTTTGTCCCTGGAAGACTCTGTGACTAAGCTGAGCTAATAATAATACTGTAGTGAAAGCTGAGAAATCAGATGGAAGGGATTTAGGTGGTAGATGTGGTAGCGTTAGGTTAACGTTTTCACTCGCTCTTTAGGACCTTCCAAATTAAACGATTGTATGATTTCTGCAACTGGGGCAGTATCAACATTCATCACAAGGTACAGACACCTCTGCCTTTGCTAACACTACACTGACAGTTGGAATACTAAATTTCTTGGCCTTATACCTGTGGGGTGCTGGGGTGGCCAGTTCTGAATACTAACAGTGTTACGTACCTTATGATGGATCTGTAAGTCATTTTTTTTATTCAAGCATCCTGATGCTGGCCAAGAGAGTTGAGCTCTTGGTGTAGCTTTATAAGGATCTACTTCCACCTTTAAAATTCTTGTAGCCAACTGTACTTGATTTTTCTCTCTCTGTTGCTTGCCCTGCACTAGAAGTGCTGGATCACATTTCAGGAAGCCACAAAGACCACTTTATGCAGAGTAGTTCTTCTGCATGGAGCCTGCCACCACAATGCTCTAAATTTCTGTGAGGCACATCACTGCATTGTGGGAATTAGACACCATTTCCCATTTCCTCTGTATTTATCCAGCTCCAGAAAAAGCATGGCCTCAAGCACGATGTCCAGCTGCAGGTCCTTATTAGAGAAATAGAAGACAGGAGTGTTGGCGCCTGTAGTGCCCCTGCCAACACCTGCAGTGCTGAGCACAGGGCTGTGTGAATGGGCCCAGCACAAGGGAAAGGCTGAAAGGAGCTGTGCACTCACACCTTGTAACAGCTGCCTCCAGCCCAGATGGACCACAGCTGCAGAGTGCAGTATGCATCCAGTGTCACACTCTTCTTGTTGGCTCTTTGTGGAGATGCTGCTGGGTATGTCTGTTCCCTAGAACCCAAGCTGCTTCCATGACAAGGAGGTATGGATGATATGTGTGATCTGATGAGCAGTGGCCACCACCTCCAGGTTTCTGGAGGGAAGAAAGCCTAGATGGGTGACATTGGAGAGGAAACTCTTCCAGCATTTTCCTTCTTGCAGCTGTGGGCTGCTGAGTGCCATCAGATGAGTGGTCATGGGCTTCTCCTGCAGGTCAGTGCATTGCTCCTGCTGGGAGAGTTTTAAAACATTAGCTGGACAGAATGTGTGTACCAGAGCCGCAGAAGCAAGGAGTCCTGTTGTGGGAGCTGGATACCTTCACATAAAGAACAGATTCCTTGGATAGACCCTGGGGCAGCCAATGCTGGTGCGTTACAGCCTGGGGTAAGCACCAGACTCTGTAGAACTAAGTAGAGCAATAGAGCATCAGCGTTAAGGTAGGGACATGGATTTGGCTCATATGTGGGTTTTGGAGCCAGGCTCAGTGCCTGTACCATGACCATGTCTTCTGACATCTTTCTGTTCTTCCTTCAGGGCCTTCGCAATTGCTTCACCCCTCAAATTATACACTAAGTGCTCACGACAGGGGTCTTTGCAATATTGCCCGGCAAGGACATGGAAGACAAGAAGAGCGACGTACACAAACATAGATTCAGAACTTCTTATGCCTTCATTTCAGGCACCTAGTTTCCCTGGTATTGGTGCTGTAAAACCCCTTTCCAGCTGAAGTCTGTTTCTCCAGGGGAACTTTGAAGCCATGACGAACATAGAGGCATTTTTCCCCTTTAATCCACTTTGTGCACCAGAAGAGAATAGACAAAAAAGTGATGCAAGCTCACTTCAAGTATAAAAAAAGAAAACAAAACAAAACAAAACAAAACAAAACAAAACAAAAAAACCAAAAAAAAACCCAAAACCAAGAGAGCTAACCAATTTATGTAGCCTTAGAAGTGGTTGTTAGACTTAATAATTGTTTTTTCTGTTTCTGTACCTGTGTCATTGATTGTAGGTCACAACAGTACCCTTAAGGCTAAATCTGGCCAGGGAATCCTGAAAAGCAGCTCATAGGCAGGATGGCAGGCTTAGGAATCCATGGGTGAACAGTGGCTAAGCTGGTTCAGCAATTTAATGAGCTAATATTGATTAATACTTCTTTCTAATGCTACCTGTATGAAACATATGGGTCTTTGCCATTTAATTTGATGTCCATTCATTTGCCATTAGTGTAGTAGCAAATTTAAGCTTTCCCATGCCCAGGCACTGCCTTTATATTCTGTTATTTATCTGCCTATGGTTTTTATGTACTTTTAAGTATAAAATATCCTATTTGAATTATTTTCTTAAACAGTTTTTTGAGGAAACGTACAGATTACCTGGAAGGTGAGGTCTATCCAACTTGCAGGCTTCCAGTACCTAAATGAAACCTAAAAGAAAGATATAGATAGAAAGGCTTTTTACAGGAGCATGTAGTGACAGGACAAGGGGGAATGTTTTCAAACTGTAAGAGAGTAGGTTTGAATTATATCGGAAAGAAATTCTTTACTGTGAGTGTGGTGAGGCACTGGAACAGGTTGCCCAGAGAAGTTGTGGGTGTCCTGTTCCTGGAAGAGTTCAAGGCTGGGTGGGATGGAGCTCTGAGTGATCTGGTCTAGTGAAAGGTGTCCCTGTCCATGACAGAGGAGTTGGAAAGAGGTGATCTTTAGGGTCCCTTCCAACCCAAACCGTTCTATGGTTCTGTGATTTCAAAATCCTTGTATTTAACCTCTGTTTGAGATTTCTATGAGATTATTTCAGTTTTAGCCATGATACTTTTCAGAATTCCGAATGCAGAAATTCAGTAGCTCTTTCTGAATCTACTTGTTAGTCTCACCTACCTGGAATGAGCTGATTTGAGATCTTGATTGCTCTATGCATCTTCCTTATCCTGATTTTTCCTTTGCTATTTTAATGTCTCATGTAATGTAAGGTTCTGGATACTAATGGCATCTCATTAATAGATTTTTTTTTCTTTCTTGTATGTTGTTTTGACTTTAGATCTGGTAACTGTGGGTGACTACCTGTAATGAATAAATTGGAAGTCAAGAGTGTTGGCTGACAAATTCATCTAAAAAAGCTAGAGCTAGAGTGATGAAGTAAAGGACACACTTCCTAGTGACATTTTGTTTTTCAGTACTTAAAGTTTTCAGTAGGTGTACCAAATTATTTCTTTCAGGTACAGCATTATGCAGTTTAATACATATATTCTTAGACTGGTAATTTAATAAAAAAATATTTATTAGCAACATCCAAAAAGAAGTTATTCAATTGATGGGTATCTGTTTTGCATGGTCACTGAATGAGAATGGCCTTTATCTGTAGAAAACCAAAACATATCGCTCTGCCATATCTCTTTAAATTCAACTTAATGGTTTCTGTCTTTATTTAGTTTGCAGCCATATTACCTCATCCCAAGCTGGCAAGGCTGGGCCACCTGGGATCTCGTGGGCACTCTGGGAAGTGTTTGTGATTCAGCACAGCAGTTGGCATGCTGCCCTCTGAGTCTCCACGGAAAAATCCTTCACCACTGCACCTGGGCACCGTCTGTTGAAGGAGTTGGCATCCATCAGATGAGCTATAAAACCGATCCTTGGAAACTCCAGGGTGTTTTCTCCAGGTTTTTACACAGACAGTGTTCTACCTAAGGAATATTTTAATGAATATTTCTCTCGAACTGCTGAAATATAGACCAGCATGCTCATCAGTAGCTTCAGTACCTTCCACATTCAGGAGATTCACGAATTAATAACAGTCCCTTGTATGCATTAACTTGCAACACACTTGAGGGTTTAGCACTATTCCAGTAAGTACTGTTTAAATTGTGAGGATATAGAACACAAAATCTTTCTTTTCCTGTATAACAAAAAGTGATTGAGCTAGGTTTAATTAATATGCTAGTAAACCCCAGCCAAAATTTCTCTTGTTTAATCAAGACAGTATCCAAGGACTCAGATTTTAAAATGTGACTCCTAACTGGGCTGCTGTGAACACGTGGCATTAAGAGGCAAAAGGACTTCTTTTTGGCTATACGCAGTAGTGAGTGTGTGCTAAAAACATGAATGGCCGCAACATATCCCGCAGTGACTGTCACATCTTACCCTCCAGTGAGCTTTTGCAAATGCTGTGGGTTTTGGGAAGCATTTTTCCTTGTTTTGCTAGAAAAGATTTTGGTTTCTTGATATGTTCTATCAAGGATAGAAAGACATTTCTGGTCTAGCCCCTGCCTCACAGACTTCCTGCTGCACCCCTCTGTCTTCCTTTCCCTATGGGCTGACTGGTGCAGGGCACAGTGGTTGCAGGGAAGAAGTAGGCAGGGCGTCACAGGCAGCCCAGAGGAGAGGCAGTCCCTACAGCCACCAAAGTCTTTCCCTTCTCCGAGAAGTGCTGCTGTTAGGATCTGGGGAGACAAGAAGGGCAGAAGTGAGCTGGGGGAATGGCTGAAGCCTGTTTGGCCCCCCTGGCTCAGCTCCCTCTCCACTGGTGACTCCATACATGAGCTTGGAAAAGCTTTGCACAGCGATAGGCACAAAATCACAGAGTGGCCAGCTACAGGGGCAGCCTCTCTGGAAGGGAGCCATATTCTCTGCATGAGACAACAGAGAAAAGCAGAAAGATCCTGTCTCTTCCACACCATGGGCATTTTTCAGTATGTTTCTGAAGTCCACACATCCAAGAAGTGGCATATTACAGCTCAAAAGCTAGAATCGAGACACAAAGTTAGACAAGTGAAATAAAATCAAATTTAACACATAACAAAGGTGTTTCTGGTTTTAATTCAAGTTTTTTGAAGGATTGTCAATTCTGCTGTGCAAATACAATGAGCTGAGAGATTTAAAATACCTAAATGGGAATAATCTGTGTAATCGTGCATTTGAGGCAGATTCTTCTCACTTTTATCTGCTTATCTGAGCCTGATGACTCCAGTGGAAATAATGCTGTGGACATCAATCCAAAGTTGCTCCTGATGCCTCTGTGACATTGATAGATACTCGAGTGGCTTCCGAACTGTAGTCTGATGGTCAGATTGTGGATAATACACCTTTAACCCTGCCTCTGCAGAAGGGGGTTGCATTATTCATTATTACTTGTCTCTATCCAGTCCGAGTTCACGGTGATAAATCTAGCTTATAAGGCACTTACAAAGATGGGTGTGGTGCGCTGATAGCATTCATGATTAAGTGCTTTCCTGTGTCAAATATAGCCTGTAATATACTACAAACAGGCAGTCGATTTTTATACAAACTGATCTGGCTGCTATCAGACTCTGACATTTTATACTAATACTTAAAATAAATCTAGAAACAGGAAAGAAAGTACAGAATTATTGTTTTAAGCTAACTGTGAGGGCTTATCTTCAAAGTGACAGAGTTTCTATTGTATTTAAAGAAACTGGTCAGTATACTGGCATAAAGGTTAGAAGTACACATGAAGCTGGAGTTAAGTTCCAGCCTCAGTTTTCACTTTTGATATAGACCCTCTAAGATGCTTTTTGTTCTAACATGAAGATTTAAAAATACTTTTGCTTTATTTTTTTCCAAGTTTGCCAACTTTGCGTTGAAACCTACTCCTATTGAAATCACTGGGAGCTTTGCCATGCATTGTAAAAGGTCTGAGATGTGGGAGCATGTACTAAAATCTGTATGGTTTGTTGGACTACTTGGACAAGAGCTAGGGACATGTGAGCTACCATTGTCAGTCTTTTCTTTCCATATCTTATCTCATGTAACTTTTGCATGTCTTTCTGAATTTTCAGATTCAGTGGCTAAGAAAATGCCAAAAGCTGGGTCTCCTAGAAGATGAAGAAGACAATTTTCTATCTGAAAGTGCTCACCTTAATGTATTTCAAAGAGTTGGTACTTCATTATATGTAAGGACTAGTGAGACACTTGACCCAAAATCAAGCTGAAAACAAAACTGATTGAGTATAAAATATTTTAATGAAGATCATAAAATGGTCATCTGCTAAATAGAGGGCACATTTCACAACTATATTTGAGATTTGGACCATCTTGAGGCTACTTTCACTGCCAGGCTATTTCCATGAGCCTGACTGAGACTCAGCTTGTCAGTCATCTGTGCAGCACACACCCATGGTCACGCTAGGCTTGGCTCCAGAAGTGGCCTGCTAAGGGAAAGGTGGATCACACTTGCACTATGATGTGATCTGAGCTTCCTTTCCCACAGCTTGGACAGATCAGGTGTGATATTACTGACCCTGGGAGATTTCTTGAGTCTGGCTCATCACAAGCAAAACGTGGGGGTTTGGAGTTTGAGCTGCACCTGGACAAAAAGGCAATGGTATGGAATTCTGAATGAGGACCAGGAGAATGGAGTCATCCATCTTAAGCCTGTGCTCAGGCCTGTTGATAACTTCATAGCATAGATGTTTCTTTGCCATTTTGCCTAGAAGTGAAAATTATTATGACACGTCAATGTCAAATTCTGAATATAAGGAAATGTGACACTAACACAAAATGATGGAGAGATAAAAATTAGGAGCTTCTTTCAAATATGAAAGTTTGGGATCTTGAAAGAATGCAGTGACACACTGCTCATGAAATATGTAGGATCCTAAAAAGTCTATTGAATTGATGCATGACTTTTTCTTATTACTGTTACCGTATGTTGTAACACTTCTCACAGGTCCTAAACCTATGAAACATCAGCAGGGAACAACTTAAGCACAAGAGAAATGACATTGTTAGAATTGCTTGCATGCGCAGGGTTGCTCATTGTTTTACATGTCCTTGCTTACAGCAAGAAAACCCAAACTTCAACACTTTTTCGGCAGCTTGATTAGTCTTTTGGGTGGGTATTATCAGATGAAAATTATTTCTGTCTCCAACTGACTAGTCTGAAAATCAAGCTCAAATTATTATTATTTTTTAAATTAGTGAAAAACTTTTTGAGTCAATACACGTAAATGGGGTTGTATGTGTGGGGTGAGTGGCTGATGAAGGAATAAAGCTTTTCTAAGGCATGCGTGAGAACATTTTTTTGATTAGAAATTAGAGTATACATTCCACCAGTTTAATTACCCAACACATAAAATGCTGTTACTACAGCCTTCGACTTTCTGAAGTCATCTGAATGATTAAAATCATTTTTAACTAATAGAAAGAGAGGAAAATGTTTTTAGTGCAAGTTCATTTGTTTCTTCTTGCTGACCAGTGTTCTAATTGAGGTTAGAAGTGAGATTTGTGTGTAACTGGTCATTTTACTAGAGCAACACTTCCGTCCTGAAAGGTAGAAATTATTTTCCAAGAAATTATATTAAACTATTAAAATTATTGCAAAAATCACATTCTTGTTCCTGGAGTGTGGAAGTTTGGTAAGTCCTTTTAACAGGCTCTGTTTAACACACTGTGATGGCAAGGGGTGAGGCAAAATTGAAGGAAAAAATGCCTGACTGACAGCACCCCACCCAGATAAGGCCACTGCTTACAGAAACTTGGGAATGTCTCAATGCAAGTGCTGTGCCAGGAACACACGCTCTGCTGCATCCAGGAGTGATTTTCAATCACCCAGCTCTTAAAGAGGTCAGCAGTAGCAACAGCCTGCAGGCTTTTTCTCTCCTCTCAGCACAGGAAAAACTCATGCCCCTCCTGAATCTGATTTAGCTCCTTTTTCTTGCAACCTCTACCTTATTTATAGAACCACAGAATAATTTAGATTGGAAAGGACCCCTGAAGGTCGTCCAGTCCCACCCTTAGCTCCTGACAAGGCTGATTTAAAAGCCAGATGAGGTTATTCATGGCCTTGGCTCATCAGGTTTTGAAAGTATCTGAGGGTGGAGATTCCCCCACCTCTCTAGCTGGGTTTAACCACTCTTATGCAAATTTTTTTCTTCTTATCCATTCTGAAAATTTTCCTGGACGCAAGTTGTGGCCATTGCCTATTGCCCTTTGGCTGCACACCTCTGAGATGATTCTGACTCCCTCTTGTCCTTTAAGCAGCTGAAGATCACAGTCACATTCCTCTCCACCCCCAGCCTTTCCTTCTCCAGACAGGCAACCTCTGTTTCCTCAGCACTGCTTGTATCTCATGCCTCACAGCCTTGGTGCTCCTCCACTGGACTTGGTCTAACACATTAATGCCTTTTATTGGGAAGCCCAGGAGTGGACATGGCAGAGTACTCCAAACGTGGGCTCACTGGAAGGGAACAGCCGTTAGCCGCTCTCTGCTGAGGCAGCCTGGCGTGTTTTAGCTTTCTTTGCCTCAAGGGCGCACTGCTGACTCATCTTCAGCAAGTTGCCCTCCCAATCTCCAGTCTGCATTGCTGCAGGGGCTTCTTCTGCCCCATGTGAAGGACCTTGCATCTGTTCTGATGAACTTTACGAAGATTCTGTCAGCCAGAAAGGATATACAGTGTATATCAGCAAATCCATCATCCTTTCCTCCACAAGGTCTTTCCTATCTGTCTGTCTTTGAGTTTTAACTTTCTGACTTTCGTCAGAAGCTCATGGACAAGTAACTAGCTTGCATCCCTTATATTTGTCTCTGCACCACAGAATCTCTGTGCTTCATAACACTTTTTACTGCCTATATATAGTCTCAGACAGGATTTATCAGGTCCTTCACAAGATGAGGGTAGGTCTAACTCCCTCAGATGAGCACACTACTCTGTGTTAGGCCAAAAAGCAGCAGAGAGGACTGCAAGCGATCATCTCACTGGCCAAAATGAAGAAAAAAACAATGAACAGAAAGGACACAAACCTAATTAGGTAATTTTCAAGCCTCTGGAGAAAGTATTCAATAATTAGGGAAAATTTACAAAAGAAATACGTAAAAGAAAAACCCAACCAAAACCTGAGGAATATCATATAAGAATTGTCATACAAGAAATTAGCATATGAGACATTGCCACTAGAAGGTATCAGTTAGTTCACACTGATCTTTCTTCTATGAAAATGTCAATGCCCCATCCCTGGAAGTGTTCAAGGCCAGGTTGGACAGGGCTTTGAGCAACCTGGTCCAGTGGAAGGTGTCCCTGCCCATGGCAGCGGGAGTTGGAATGAGGAGATATTGAAGGTGCCTTCCAATCCAAACCATTCTATGATTCTGTGATGGTATGAAATGTGTCATAACCAGGACCCTATTTCTGCTCTTGAAAGTGAGAGAGAGTGTAATAGCAGCTTTTTCTCCTACTGGAAAACAAGAGAAATTTCTGGACACACTTGCATAAGAAATTAAGAAACATTCATTATTTGGGAGTATGTTCTTTTTATCACAGGTGGCAGAAAAAGAACCTCAGAGGACTGAATTTTTTACTGAATTCCATGTTTCCTATTCTAGTGATAGTATTCAGGAGAATGCTAAAGGAGTCTATTGAGAAGGCAGTGCTTTGAGGAAAACCAGGACATTTGCACACCTGATGGAAATTCTGCCAGGCTTGTCCCTGGTGAATAGATAATAGTTAGCCACAGACTGTGTATCAAACAGCTGAATATATAGTCCACAATCTCTTAAAAACTTAATTTTTTTAAACTTCTAAAGAAATCTTTTATAACTTGTGTTAACTCGTGGCTTTTCACTTGAAATCCCAAAATGATCCCTTACTGTTTCCTCACATGTGATTACGTACATTTTCAATGCAGTATTCTCAAAAAATATTTGAGATTTTTTGAAGATCTTAAAAAAAGCTAGATTGTCATCTCTTGTGTCAGCAATACACAATCACTATCCTAATTAGAAAAGGACTGATAATCATATTAAAATCTGTGAAAGCTCTGCTATAGAATTCACCTGCAACAGATTCAGTTTCTAAATTAAAACTAAATTTTTGCATGGTCAAATAAGAGAGGCCAGCAGAGATGAAGTGGTTCCCTCTGTCATAATTATTTGAATGACCATGTGTTTATCCTGCAGAATGGAAATACCTTGGAACAGGAGATAAGCATGGGAAGGGCATGAAATCCAGATGGTCTTTGTTCATGGCACTGTGAGGAGGAAACTCGAGAAAGCCTCAGTGCCTGCCTCGTGGCTGACCACCTCACCATGGCATCGAATTTGGAGTGAAATTGAAAACGTAGCTTCTGACAGCAGCAAAGATGGCCAAAGGTATTGACAAGGCTCAGGGGTCACACTCAGAGGTGACAGACTGATCTAATTTCTGGGATTTGACAAAAACAACACATCTGGTATAAAAAACAAAACAAAACAAAAACTTATGTGAGGAAGAAAAGATGGCTTGGAGTGTCTGAAAGGCCTTTGCCAGACACTCTCACTCAGCAGTGCAGTTCTCACTGTTCTGGATCACTTCTTTGCTGTTTATCTTGAGTAAAGCCCTTCATAATTAAGTTAATACTGATTTAATCATGACAATCATAGCTGGTAGATATCCAAGGAAATGATAGCAAAAATTAAGCAGTGTGCAGATCGCATCTATGACAAGAGATTGAAGAATAAAAGAATACTGCAGCAGCAGGCCATACTGCAGTTTTCCTTTTGAAAATGCTGTTGAAAACAAAACCAAACTAGCCAGAAAGCTAGGGCTGCTTCTTCTGCAAGATTACACATGATTTGTGTAATATACTTGGACTAGTTTGTTAACACAATCCCATGAAGTGGTGAGGGTTTGACAGCCACGTTATTACATCGCAGCTGGGCTGAGAGGTTGTGGGAGACGCACTCATTGTGTTGTAGGTCATTTGTGTTCATTAGCAAGTGCAAAGTCATCAAAGCCATGTTTGCCTTCTGCTAAGTGGAGCTGCAGCTCTCTCACCTGGACTCAGCATCATTCAGATATGCAGCAAGGTTGTCCCATCTAACACCTCATCTTCTAAAGAAAATGAGTTGGGATCATGAGGCATTAGGCACAGCTCCCCTGTTTCCTCAGGTTTTCTAATCACCTGGCTAGCTGTCTGCCCAACAGTAGCAGTGGATTGGAGGAGTCTTGGGGGCGGGTGGTGGAGCCACTACCTGCAGTGCCAGTACAATACTTCATCAGGCTTAGTTCTCCATCCTTAGACTGGAGCTTGCTTAGATAAGGTAGCCAGTGCTAGCAGAGGAAAACCCTTTAGCATGATTCATGTGTTACCTGAAACAATGTCACAGCACAGTTTCAGATTAGAAAATGTAATTACCCTGATCAGTTGTTTACAAAGAAATTGTTTGAAGCTTTCCAAAGACATTGTTTGCCATCGGGGCAGTATCACTTCCATTGTGTGTTTTGTGTACTGGCCTGATAGATAATGATGGGAGCTCCCAGAAAACGACTCTCCCTCAGAGCATCAAAGTTTTTGTAGTATTTGTAACCCGGCTACAGAATCTCACGCAAGATGCAAAATACAACAGTCTTTAAATCTGTGACTATTAAGCTCATTATGTCTTAATTTGAAAATTGGACACTCAGTTTTCAAAGACTGATGGCCTTATCCTGAACACACTGAAGTCAATGGAAGTTTTGTCCTTGGCTTCATTTGGAACAGGATAGAGATCTTGTGGTGTAATGTTTGATCTCCGAGCAATGGATTCAAGAAATAACTAGATCTGAGTAGTTATCGAGATCACTTAGTGCTAATTAGATAAAAACTCTACAATTTTGAGGGAAAGAATGAGAGTGCCAGAAATTCTGGGCCACTGAATGCCACGGGAAGACATAGTGGAGAGCATTTCTGTGCTGACAAAATTTAAATCAGAGTCAGAACCATTCTAAGCTGGCCCAAGCTGGAAAACGCACAGCTGACTTGCAGAGCTGAGCAGCTCTGAAGGACTGCCATTTAATTTTAAATTGCAGTTCAAAACTTGTGCTGAGCTTAAATGTTACTTCACCCTGGGGTCAATATAAGAGTCAAATCTCTCACCAGTTATAGTCTGGAAGTAAAATCTGTTTGGAAACATTTGAATGCTGGGGTTTGCTTTGTTTGAACACAGACAGGTTCAGACTTTTATCTTTTTTTCCTTCTTCGCATTAATGTAAGACTGCTGGGAGTGGGGGTAGGGGGGACTGGCAGTAACTCTGCTACATTGATTTTCTGGAATGGGAAATTTTTCTAAATGGGAGGAGATTTGTAAATTAATTAACCAAACACAGTGACAAGAGCAGTAGAATGCAAAGGTGAAGAAAACATCCTTAAACTTAATTGTGCTTTAATATGGTTGATTTCACAGCTATGTGACCACATTCTGCACTGATTTATAGTGCTTTACAGACATGCCTTTTGAACTTCATCCTATCCTTGTGTAGACAGACCCTGGCTGCCCTTAGTCTCTAAAGATGCTTTAAAACAGCAAGTCTAGCCCATGCAAGATTTTGTGATATTTAATTCACTAGTTTTCAGCTATTACAGAGGAGCATCAGATATGTGCAAAATATATAGGTTTTGACTGAAGGTATAATTTTATTGTGAATAATATACTGATTGCAGCGTGCGCTGCTCAGAAACCCAGCTGAGCTGAGTTAGCTCAAACTGCCAGCAAGCTGGTTTGCTATTCAGTGACAAAACTGAATTGCAATGTTTCCTCTTGCTGTTCTGCCGGTGGCTGATTGCATGCCCTGCATCAGTATGATGTGACACGAAGATGGACCAGAGATTCATATTTGTAAAAACTGGGATTCAAACCTGAAAACAGCTAGTCTGGCAGACAGGTCCAGAGAAATCTTTCTGTATGGCATTTAATAACTATTACTTTTCAAGGGTAAGTGAGGAACATTTATAGTAATCTTTCACCTTTGCCAGCAAAAGAAGGAGTAGTTTCAGTCTTCTTTGAAACCGACCAGATTCCCTGTTCCTGTGCAGAGATCTAGAGAGCTGCCAGAGCCACAAAGGCATCCCTCTGACATCTCTAAGCAGTGGTTTCAAAGATCTCCTCCCCTTACACACACCCTTTACCTCTCCTTCTCTCTGCCTTGCTCCTCCTCCTCCAGCCTGCCCCCAGTGGGTTGCTTGCTGGAGGCTGGGCCAGAAAGAAAATGCAGATCCTTATTTTAATCGCCCTTAATGGCTGGGAGAGCTACTGATAGCCCACCATTACCACTTGTGTCAGAGATCTGGCCCATGAACACGGCTCCTGTTGGAATTAATGACAATTAAATTTTGGCTGCAATTCACACCATTTTTACAAATCCAGAGCTAAGTCTCACCTTCTCTGCAGTAGGGGTGTGGAGATCTCTCAGCTGGAACTCCTGCACCTTGAAGCCACTCCGATGTTGATTCTGTCATCAGCCTTCCACTCATTTTTGGTAATCAGATCACAGCATTTTCACATATTTAGGTTGTCAGTAAGGAAGCAGTTCTTGTCTCCCTGTGCTCGTGACAGCATTGCATAAAGCCACTTCCTACACACAGCGTAATGAACCGGAATTTCTCCTCCTACAGAAGGCCATATCCTCCCTCCAGCTATACACATAGAGTCAGAACTTGTAAATGCATGCTAACCCATGGCCTTACACAGTACTATTACTCCTGGTCTCTGTTGGAAATAGCCATCCAGATGGAACCGTTAGTGAAATCCAGATTTCATTTTTCATGCATGCAGTAGCTTTCCAGTATTCCAAAAAGAAGATTTCTTTGGAAGGGGGCAGGATGAAATTCTTGAAGAATTGAACCCATTGATCTGAGCTATTTCTCCCATTCCCAGAACAGCATAGAGACAGCCAATAGACCACATACAGGTATGAGTGTAGCAGGAATATCCAAGTGGTTGCAGCACTGGAAGACACTGAAAATGTGAAGGGGTCTGAAAAACTGGTATTTAATGCACTGATCTTTGGAGCCTTCACAATGAGCATTGTTAGATATAGGATCTGCCAAACAATGAGTCCTTGATAGGACATAATACCTATTCAGAAGCTCAGCTTTGCACACTTGCTCTTAAAACATCCTTAGCTCAACTTAAATTTACCTTTGTTACACACAATGCACATGTGACAGACGGTTGCATTCATTCATCTACTTTATTTAGATCTTTGACAGGCTTACCTACTCTCTGCTGTAAAGCTGGGATTCTTATGGGTTCCTGAATCAATGTTATTGCTAATTAGTACCTTTTGAAATTGTCGCTGTCAGATGCTTCAGGTGACACTGCAATAACATTGAGGTAAAGTTAGAAACCTGGAGGTCTGTGAGGGAAACCTGATTCTGCCTAATTGCCTTCTGTGCTTACCTTATATTCCCTGCTTGGACAGTTTCTCCTTTTGAATAAGAAATGTAGTTTACAGCACATACCGTACTTCATCTACCAGCCAGTAAAGACCCAAAAGTACTGCTTGTTGTTAGCAATCAGTTGAGCACCTCGTATTACCTCAGGCTGGCAGCCAAGCCGGCAGGTCTGGGAATGGTATGACAATCCAGGATGCAGTATCCTGACTGTACGTAATGTACTCTGCCAGCCTAGCAGAGGCTTTCCGTAGTGAGAGACATTCCTCTAGTAAATGACAGGGACAAAAAAATGGCAAAGTTTTTCCCCAGAAACACTCTGTTCTGCTTTAGTTTCTTAACCGGGAACTGACTTGTAAACAAAGTTGCTTTTATACGCTTGCCTGCTCTTTCAAATTTTGCCAGTGGCTCCTACAAACTCCTGAACAAAAGTGACTATTTGAAAATATGTAAACGCTTAAAATATCATAAATTGAAAAAAGGAAATTTCAGGGCTTCAAAACCTATAAAAATATGTTTGTGCATTTGTTCTGCTGATTTTAGAAGAGCTGTCAACTATTTCCAAGATGTAAAGAAAAATTTGAAAATAGTGGTGATGTTTGTATAAAATGTATGCTTAAATTATAGCTGTTTATGGCAGTTTCTGGAGACTCTCAGCTGGAAAAATATTTTGTGGAGGATGTGCTGACATGCTGCAGTTCCAAAGAGCAAATCCATAGTGTGGCCAGACAGTCCCCTGTAGTAGTTAAGGTTCTAATCAGAGGTAAACCCTACTTAGCTCATCTGATACAAACTCTTTCCAGGGAGCTAAGCAGTTCACGATTCAGATTTCTGTCTGCCACTGTAAAGTGCAGTGTTAACGGGGGAAAGAAGGAGGAGCAGAAAGGAAGGACGGTTAAACACAGAAGGTCATTCTCGTCCTTTGGACAAGCCTGTTCTTGCTTCCCTAAGAAAACTGTTTGCATGTTAGTTGAAGCAGGAATGCCAAGCTAACCTTTCAAGGAGGGGAGCTTAGGCAGTAGAAGTAATTGCTGATGTGATGGGCCAAGTGACCATCAGAATGATCTGAAAAGCTCTTCAGGGTGATTATGATTTTGATCAAGTACAAGGGTGAGGAGGAAGTGATGCATTTGCCTATGTTCCTTGTTTAAAGGTTAATAGAATAGATGGGAATTAAAAGTAGAAGCTCTGGGATCTCCTGGAAGCAAATTTTAAGACATATGGAAATGAGAATCTTTGCTCAAAATTTGAGCAGAAGAGATTTCACTCACAGCCCTTGGGTGCCTACTCATTGCTCACGTTCTCTGCTAATTTAGGTGCTGTGGTAGAGAGATAGACTGGCCCAAGTTTTACAGCTATTGTAACTGTCCTGAAAGCTATTGTCCTTTCATAACTCCCATTTATCCCTCCTCTTCTGCAGTGCTTTAAAATGACATTGGATATTTATGGTGTTGACAGTGAAAAATATAGGCCTGCCTTCTAAATGGCCATCCCTTTCAGTCACCAGGCAGCCTTATCATCTGTGATTGAAGAGGGTGAAAATCGTTGGCATGTAAATAAGGTGCTTGGCGAGGTGGCAGACGAAAGGGCTGTGGATTGACATGCACAGCCTCCAAGGGGGACCCAGCGTCAGACGCCCTGGCTTGTTGGCTTTGCTTGGAAGGCTCAAAATCAACGAATCATAGAATCATAGAATCGTGTAGGTCCTCTTGTAAACCTCACAGGCAAGGCCACCACTAAACCATGTCCCTAAGTGCCACATTTACTCGTCTCTTAAGTACATCTAGAGGTGGTGCCTCAACCACTTCCCTCAGCAGCCTATTCTAATGTTTGACAACCCCTTCTGTGAAGAAATGTCTCCTAATATCCAATCTAAACTTGCCCTGGTGCAGCCTGAGGTCATTTCCTCTTGTCCTGTCTCTTGCTACTTGGGAAAAGAAACTTACACTCACTTCTCTACAACCTCCTTCCAAGTAGTTGTAGAGAGCAATAAGGTCATGGTCTGTTCCCCCCTAACACCCTCCCAGTCTCCTTTTCTCCAGGCTAAACAACACCAGCTCCCTCAGCCTCTCCCCTCAGACATTTTTCTCCAGACCTATGATGAGCTTCATTAAAAAGGGCTTGTTGCTCTTTGAACTCTGGCCACCTCTTTGTCCAAATCTAGGAGATTATTCTAGAAAATTAGATCATCTTTGCTGCCAAATACTCATGTATCTTAAATGTCATTCTTACCTCTTTGTAGGAAGAATACTATTTCATCTAATTAAGGATGAGGCTAAGTGCTAATGTCTGTTTATTTTTAGAGACTGTTAGCTGCATTAGAATTTGTCTTTTGTTTGTTTTGTTTACACAGTGTTTTCAGACTTGGTTTCCTAAAGGTTGAGGAGGAGAGTTACTGAGGCTTTGAGCATAAATCTCAGCTGCTCTCTGTGCTGGGCTTTACCAGCTCTGCGGCACCTACTCACAAAGACTCCTTTATTATCACTTCACCCATCTTTGCCTTCCAGTTTCCTGGTGCAAACTGGAAAAGAGGGAGCCAGAACTCACTGTGCCTGGATTTTACAATGTTTTCACCCTGCACTGGATATTAAAGAGAACTGGAAAAAAGTCTGTTTGGATTATCAGAGCACAAGTCCATATAAAAAACAGCTTATCAGATATCTGTATTGTAAAAAAATCACTCGGTAGTACTGAGGAATATCACTAGAGACACATATTTCATGTGCTTTATGACTCATTGTTTTTCAGCTGTCATTTTTGAAACAAAACCTTAAGTATTTTGAATCATTTCTTCACCAAAACTGCAAAAGCTTTGGGGAGTTCTTTGGTTGAACAGTCTGATGCAGGTATGTACTATTTTTTAGGAGTAGTTAAATAGTATTCTCATGCACTGAGGTAAATAGGACTGGCTGATCCATGGCTACAGCATCCCCTGCAATTCTATCTGAGCACCTCGCAGTGTTCTGTTAATTATCTCACCACTCTTCGGAAAATAAAGGTTGTTCTCCTGTATTATCACTTAAGGTTGCCGCTGTGTGGCATAGGGAAACCTGTCCACGGTCACACAAGACGTCTAGATCAGAAACCCCAGTGCCAGTCACTTATGTTCTTGATTATCCCACTAATCAAGAAGTTTTTCTAACAGGGAAGTACAAACTTTCCAGACTAAGTCCTCACTTCTCTTCCATGGTTTGACACACCCCCTCCGTATCTGACTGTCATCCCTTCATATCTGCGTGTGACTGCTTGTGGATCCTGCTCCTGCACTTCCAGCCTCTCTTGTACCCAGCACTGCCTTCCACTGCCAAAAAATCCTTGTGCCTTCAGCAACTTTGCACCCTCTTTCCAAAGCTCCGCAGTGCAGCGTGGTGGGGCCACGCAGACTTAGATAACCAGCTCTATGTTTTCCTGGGGGCCGGATCAGCTCAGAGCACCCAGTCACTGCAGCACCAGGGCTGCCAGAGTTGGCTCCAAGCTCCCCTGCTCACTGAGCCTCTTACTTATGCCAAAAATATTACAAGGAGTCATCATTCCCACAGAAATGTGACTCCGAGGATGTGTTTTGATGTTCTGACTGTCCTGACCAGCCTGAGCATCCCCTGGGCAAATTGCTGATCCCACGGAGCTGGGGCAGCTGCTGCCCTGTGGTTTCCCAGCACTTAGAAGTGGGAAAAGGGAAGAAAGAAGTGAAGGGAGGAGCAAATCAGCTGCTGCCAAACCCATGTAGTGAAGCATCCTGTGGCCTAACTCACCCAGCTACTCCACCATGTGCACTGCATCAACATTGTGTGATGAGAATTCTGCAGAGCTGGAGAAGAGGAGAGCACTGGTGGGCCGGAGGGGAGGGGAAGAAAAACAGGAAAATAAGAGTGGAAATTAATGGAGAGGCAAAATCAAGGTGGAAATGCTTCTCTGCTGTGATCCATGGTCTTATTCAGTCATCTTCATAAAAACCCTATTCCATTTTGAGAACAGTTTCTGCATTGGAGAATGAAGAACAAGACCGGCACTATGAGGATAACAGCCAGGGCAGGCAGAGGCAACTGGGTTCTTGTTAGTGAGTCACTGTTATATGGGCAAGGCCAGCATTTTGTCTGGGGAAACAGTTTTCCTTCAGAGTAGGGGGAAAAGAAGAGCTGGCTTAATTGCTGGCTCTTGCAAAACATGCAGAGCAAGGAAAAGAGTTAGAGAGACCAGCATTAATTACTCCACAGTCGGTTGTGTTACTGCTAGAAATCTCTACGGCACAATTAAAACTAAAGTGTTAGAGTGAGGGGTAGGGCCCAGGGTACTGTGGCTAAGATAATAAGCCTTGTACTAATTGTTTGGTTCTGGTTTTTGTTCTGCTTTTGGTTTTTTGCTGGATCCTGCAAAAGCTTCAGGGTTTTTAATTACAAGTTTAGACAGTAAATTGTGGAAATGTATGTGGGTCAATAGGCAAATCTGCTGTCTCAGTCCTAACAGTAAACGTATTCTGGGTAGTTTTACATTTGTATATAACCAATTTATCATAGATCAGATAATCAATCCATCTGTACATTTAGTCACTGCTCTAAGGTGATCATAGCCTGTCCCTGCAGGACCCTGCAACCTCTTCAGATTTTTAATTCCTACTATCCTGAATTCAGAGTCCCATCTTCAATGCTATACTTAACTTAGTCTTGTGACATGATTGACACCATCCACGTTAAGGCATTTGAAGCCTTTTGCTACTGCTTTCAGCCTTTGCTGGGCTTTGCACACCACCTTCTGCTTCAGCCAGTTTTAGCCTCACTTTTATGGCTCATTAAGCCTAACCCTGTCAGTGCTGGTTGTTTCAACATCAGTCTGCATCTTATCCATTTCAGGCATCTCTCTGGGTGCCTGCCCTTCTCACAGACCTCCAGGTACTGTAAAATTCAGTGATAAAGCAATCTTTTCATCTCTTGTTGTGCCCAGCTCTAACTGTACAGTAAGGTACAGCACAGAGGGTAAGGTACAGCATAGCAGATTTGTGTTTCTGCCAGAACTCAGCACTCATTCACCTTTTTTTGGCTTAGTCTTCACCCTACTGTAACTCTGCATGTCCAGTAATTAAATCAGCTCTGTCCTGGGCACAAACTCTAACCTCAAAGTGTGACTGTAGCCTGATTATGTTTATAAGGATGATGCTACATTCTTTGAAGTACACATTTTGTATCATTGTTTATGCTGCAAGCTACACAGAGGAACTCTGCTATGATTATACCTTAACCCTGTGCCACAAAGGTGAAGACAGTTCACTGCTGGATACCACAAGCCCTGCAGTGCTAGGATGAAAGTTCAGTCTGACAAGTGAGAATAATTTAAGGCACGTTTTAAAATACAAAATTTTAAAATCTTGTGTTCAGGATAGGGCTTGGTAAATTTTCTCATGACATGGAAGATGTGTGTTTGTGCTAGGTCTTGTTAGGGCCACAACTCCTCTAGGTACAGACAGAGGAAGTTTTCTTGTTGTTGATGGATGCTGTAGGGGCATCATTAAATTATGGTTGCTTTATATTGTCTGTAAAAGCTGGCTGAAGAATTGAGGTTGTTACTGGATTCTGTGTCATTGTTCTTGTAGGAAGAATTGGGGTGGATAACAAGTTGAAGAATTTTGTGACAGCCATGAGTTACTTGGGCTTTGGGTGGGGTCTGGGCTTAGGTTTAGGATGACTCTAACAGTGGTAGCCTTATAATTATAGATAAAACTCTTAGAGGTAAATTGAAGACCAGAACCATTAACATATTTAAAGAACAAATATGTGCTGTTTTTATTTCTTCTGTGGGAAGGATTTCTGAGATGTAAGGAGGCTATACTGGGGATTAGAATAAGGATTTTGGACAGCCAGAGATAGATGTATTTCTGAATCATTCAAATTACTGCAGGGATGTGGGCTTTTTCTAGTCATGAGAAAAGTCTTCTGATTACTGCTGGGGCAGGTATAAGTCACTGGGATAAAGTTCAAGGTTAGTATATGCCTGAACACAGCTTTATTCTCTCTCCATTTGCCTGTGGACAACAGCACATGCGCTTCCTGTTTGTGACTTTTCTAAAAATGAGTCTGAGTGAGAACAGCTCAGATTTGAGGGGTCTTCAGGTTCTGAGGAAACTGTGGTCTCTCTTTGAACTGCATGGTTCCACTTCTGTTCACCTGGACTTTGGAAATGTTAAATATAGAATGGGAAAATATCTAGAATGCAGTGCCCGTCTTAAATTCTTGTTTTTGACTTTTAAAGATTAAGCGTTACAGCAGAGCTGTATCTGTCTTTCCTGGTGCCTGTTTAAGCTGTGCTTATTTTGTTAGAAAACAGCTTAATTGCTCAGGGTGAAGAGTTAAAGTTTATTTTTATGCTGCTCTGTTTTTAGCTGCAGATTGACATAACTGGCTAGTAGTGGAAGCCCCTTTGTATGAAACATCCCTTATCGTATTTGTCCCTCGAGCATATTGTGTGCCAAATTATCACTCCTAATAGGCTGGTTGACTTTCTGGACAGAGGAAACATCTTGATAAGTTTGCTAAATATGTTATGTCAGAGAAAGTGTATTGCAGATATTTTGTCATCTGCATAAGGACACACTTGGTTCAGCTCTGAAGTGCTGAATTCCCTAAGCTCACCTGTTGAGCAGCCTGTTATTCACAGCATCTGATTATCCAACTGTGGGCACTTGGCTGCCATTTTTTTCAGAGACACTTACGCAGTGGCGTTTTGCAATGACGTCAATTCTTTTCCTGTCTGACCTAGAAGACTTTGGTGACTCAATGTTGGCTAAGCAGCCTTAAAGATTAAATCGAGGACACTAGCTTAATTACTTTAACAGTTCCTTTAAAGGATTTCCCAAGAATGAGTATCATGACAAATTGTAGCTTAGGGGATTTTAGTAATTCCTGAAACTGAAGTTAGTGATGCAACCCAAGATATGCTCTGCATTCCTGTTGATATGCTGAGGATTTTTTAAAAGAATAAACAGAATTGGGAAGACTTTTGTGCTACAAATCCTAAATTCATGAACATGTCAAATAAATCCTACTAGTCCACACCTTAACTAAGTAAGAGTTGCAGGATTTGGCCATAGTGGAGTGTTTGCAAAATATATACACAACTTTCTTATATCTAGTTATAACAATTTGTGAAAAACTAAAAATAATTGTCACTGTTAAATATTCACACTTGTCATCTAAAATTGTCTTCAGATCTTATTTTCATCTGCAGAACTTGGCCATGCAATTCAGAGAAGCTGTATTTGCAGTTGTTGCTAAAGTGAGTGCCTCTGCTTCTCTCCTTGCTGATAAGCACAACAAACCAGATTCTAATTTCTGCTACTCCTGCTTAAACAAGAAGTAAAGCCTGTGACTTCCACCCTAGTTCTCAAGTACTTTACTGCTTTTTAAAAATACTTTGCATTTACTATACCTGAGCAGAAATACTGTGGGGTTTTTAGATTCTCACACTAAGACATTCTCTACTGGTGTTATGTCATCAAGAAATAGAGTCAAAACTTTTCCTCATTTACAGTGAGGTATTTCCTGAATAACTTTACTACGGTTAGTGAATTTACTCTATATTTATAATACTATATATTTATAATTTACTCTATATTTATATTTATAATGGAGCAAATTTGAGGGATTATTAGCAATTTATTTATCATTATGCTTGGAAACTGTAATCTATCACAAGTTTGATATTTGTTAATTCTGCATGGATTCTCACTATTTGCAACTTGCTCCAGCTTGCAGCATTAGAACTGCAGGAGGAAGAGAATCTACTTTTGGAGAGCTGGAGAGAAAAGAGGCTGACTAAGTATGAAGGCATTTTGGAGACTTCTATGCAATGTTTAAGACATGTTCATCACCTCAGAAAAACCTTCTCCTTCCATAGTGAAGTTCTCCTAACTGCAACTGAATTGTTCTTCCCATGGAAATGTTTGGGGGAAAAAGCTAAGGTAATTTCCTTAAAACACTTTTTCAGAGGTAAATTAGGATTGAGAATAATTAATGGTGATTAAAACATAGTATTGCTACAGGTAGTAAGTCCTAAAATCCACGAAAATCAGAGTAAGATGCACTGAAAGGCGGTACCACATCCTTGAAGCTGAGGTAGCAAGATCCTCATTCACAAGCTGGGGGTGGAGGGGATACCTTTGAAAAATTTTTAGATTTCTGTGGTTACTTTTAAAGTAAAACTTTTAAGGTGTTTGGCATTTTATTATTGGTATGTATTATCTGTGCTATTTAAGGCATAGTTTCCTAAGACATACAGTGACAAACAGGACATAGACACAGGACACTGTGTGGGAATACCTGGCCATTAGCTGCATGACATGTCCATAAAAAGGCAAAGGAAAACCAGTAGTTTTGGTCTCTTTTGCTAGATTTAGTAATTTGAGCGTATTCAATATTGAATTTATGATAACGCATCAGATACCGAAATTATTTACAGTGGTTATAAGACCTCCATAGGTATGTTTTAGCTTGGTATCAACCTACTGCTCAAAACTGTCTGAAGAAAAGATATCTTTCACAATGTGTTAGCTTGAAAAGTAGCCCCCCAAACCTGTAAAGAGAACAGACTCTCCTCCCATAGATGGGGGTCCTCTGGCTTGACCAGGTATTTTAAGAATATCCTCAAAAAACCCTAGAGTACTACAAAATACCCAGCCTATTTACCTTGATAAGAGCAACAAGAAATGCAAAGAGAATTGTTTGCTCTAGGGGAGAGGCAGAGCCGGATGATCTGAAGAGTTTTATAGCCAGCTGTGTGTACGGAGCATCCTGAATTCCACAGAAGCCCCATTTGACAAGGATAGAGATTTCTTCTTTCCCAGCACTGAGCACCTACTCCTGCTGCCTGTAGCTTCTTTCATCCAGAGCAATCACACTTGGCCCCCTCAGTAACATTTTTAGGAAGTCTATTATTAAAACAGTGTGGTTATCCTATTAATGCCATTATATCCAGGCATCTTGGATTTTTTTATTGTTCGGGGTTTTTTGTAGTTAAATGACTGACTTAGAAAGAAATGAGTAAGTTAGGGTATAAAATAAGTTCTAAGCTTCGGTTTAACCTGCTTATGTTCAAAGCAATGTCAGGGGTGGAATTTCAAAGATACTGTCCTGAAATTCAAAGGAGTTGCCCTGGACTTCTGTGGGAACAGACGCAGAGGAAAAGAGCACTTTTGAATGGTTTGGTATCCCGGGAGCACACTAAAGCATAAAAACTAGCTTTGAGGAAATTGCTATGTCCTGAAACACAGTCATTATTTCAAAGCAAGTAACATGAAAGAGTCACAAGGAGATGGCTGAGCGCTAAGTCATGAAGGTGAAATGCACATATCATCTTGGGGGAAAACAGATTCTGTCGGAAAAGATCTTTGCCTTTCTTTCTGACTTGTCGTACTGATGTGAGGTATAAACAAAGAGTAATCAAAAGGGACTTAAATCAGGAATAAACTGATATATGACTCTTCATGAAATATTCCTATCTTCACAGCTATTGTGCTCTTTATCTAATTTCCCTGGCTATCTGATCAGGGCTGTTTATTTCACTGTTGAATTATTGCTGAAGTCTGAGACAGCACTGCTTTAAACAATGGAACTGGTCAACAGCGTTAGCAATTCATTTCCATAGTATCTAGTCCTGTTTGGGGCTGCAAAGGCTGGGTTTGCCCTTGGAGCTTTCTCTCATACCGGATAACTTCTGTGGATCTGACCAGAAGAGCACCAGAGTTTAATGAAGGCAAGACACATACATCAGGAGGCTTTTGTGTGATGAGTACACTTCATACTGCTTTAGAATATGTATTTGCTGCTGGTGATTGGTGGCTGTTAAATTTGAGCTATAAGGCTACTTGGGTCCTGATCTAGTTGAAGATGTCCCTGCCCACGCAGTGGGATTTGGCGAGTTTGCCTCCAAAGGTCCCTTCTAACCCAAACTGTTCTGTGATTCTGTGAATAAAGGAGAAACTTCCAACATCAGAGTGTCTTATGTGATATTCTAGGCATTTTGTTGAATGGTTGTCTCCTGGTTTCAGCAGCAAGGAGTTGGCAATAGCAAGTACTTTGTTACTGAGTTGGCTTCCCAAACTCCTTCTCCAAAGCCTGTATTTACTTGAAGTTCTAAAGCAGAATTGCCATGGTGACTGGTGAAGGGAGGTACAGACAGAGCTTCACTTTCTTGACTTTGCAAAGATATGACTAAGCAATGTCACTCTTGCATCATTTAAATCCTGGACTGTCTGAGGGTTAGGAAATTATTTAAAACGTAGCTGTATTTCCACTTGCCACATGTCACCAGTGCATGTCTGATGGTGAGGTACCTGCATACAAAAGGCTATGACAGGGCTGAGGCTGCATCTCCTTTTTTTTGCCTGATTGCAGTTATTACATGGCATGGGACTGAGGCTATTTTTATAAAACCTGGGAGTTCTGGACAGTATTTCTGGTAATAACAAGTTGGTTCCCCATCATTACCACTCTGAAAAAATACAGGCACTACTAGTATGTGATCTGAGAAGTTAACCTGCTGCAGATGAGGCACACAGCAGACAGCACCAGGGATTATGGAATAATAGAATGGTTTGGGGAAGGAACCTCAAAGTTCCAACCTGCCTGCCATGGGCAGGGACACCTTGCACTAGACCAGGACATAGTACAGGTTGTTCTCAGTGCTGATCAGCCAAGGCAGGAGGTACTGTCAGCAGTTTTCCAGTTTTCTTTAACTTTGAAACAGGCTATAACAGAGTAGCAGGCCCTTGAAAGTGCCTCTTTGTATGTAGGGCTACATAGTACTGCTATTTTTACATCTTATTTTATCAAAGGCAAGCCCACTGTGATTTTCATGAGAACTTTAAGTGCATATGAGCCAAGGCAGTCCCTAAATACGCAGTCACTGCATACAGTGGAGCAAGTGCCAGCTGCTCAGGCCTCTGGAAGCACATCATGGGAATGCTGTTTGCCTTAGCTTCCATTCCTGGACCATAGAGCAGGCTCTTAATCTGGTGTCCCTGCTGAGGCAATGCATGCCACCAGCAGGGAGGTTTCCTCCAAAGGGAGCAGCAAACAAACTCCCAGAGAGAGGCCGAGCCCGGCCGGCAAGCTCAGCTCCCTGCCTGCCATGCCTGGGGAGACCCACTGGGACCTTGTTTGTTGTTTTATCTCTGTTGATCTGACACCAGAGGCGGGCTGGGAGGTCCCGTTTCTCAGTTATTCTTAGAGATTTTGACACCTGCTATAATTATCCCAGTGGTCATTTGCAGGGGGTCTAAATTCAGCATCCTTGTGCATTGTTCTAGAAGGCAGTTTCGGCTGCTTCCCTGGACACACCCAGATCCAGTGAAAATAGAGGGAAATTTCCAAGAATGCAATGAGGCTGCATCCTGGTTAAGCTTGGGCTGGTTTTCACAGCAATTCTTTCTGGAGAAAACAGTCAAGGATAATCAGTTCTGATCTGTAATCAACCTCACATGCTACCTACCCTGTGCTGTGCTCCACCTTTTCTAGTTTTGGACAAAAATAAGGTTTTAAATACTAACAGCAAAGGAGGTTTAACTGGGTTTCCTTTGCAGATGGAGAGCTCTAAATTGGTCTATAATAGCTTAATTTCTAAGTCTTATTCCTCAAAGAAGCCAAAATTCCTGAAGTTTGCATCAAGGATATTTCAACGTACTCAAATTAAAAAATATTGGTAGCTCCTGGCTCTTGTTTGCGTGGAAGCAGAGTTATTTCTAAACACTGTGAGCTAAGAGAGATGGCACACTACCTATAAAATGACATCTTTGGGAATTACCAAGTAATATCACTTGTTTTTCATCCTGAACATTATACAGTACAAATAGGAAATAAAGTATTATTATTGGCAGTGAGAGACGACAAGCCTTGGTTTTGTGCTTGTACACAAATTGTTTCCATGTTTCATTAGCCTCTGGAGGTATTCTGCTTCTTTCCTCTCCTTGGGGACAAAAAGAGGAACTTGAGCACGAAGTGTAACCCCTTCCACACCATCCTCTCTCTGACTGCAGAAACCCTTGCAGAAATTTAAAGAACTATCATAATTTATCTGACTGTTGCTTTACTTTATATTCCTGCAGAATTTAGAAAAACATCAGACAGGATGGAGATAATTGCAAGTGAATAATTACAAAGAATAGAAAGGGATAGATGGGTAATTACAAAGCTTCTCTTAGGGACAATATTGCTTGTCATTAAATTTGATGGACTGATTTTCTTTAGCATAAACAGGCAAACCTGCCTTCCTAAACACTTAAAGTTACTTCCTAAGAAATACACATTTTGTTTAGGCATAATTAACCCCTCCTGAAGAGAATAAACATCTGGTTGGAATAAAATCATTGGCCAAACTGCTAAGAGTTACATGTGGATTGCAGAAAGTCAACCACATAAAATTTCCAATCTGGCTGATTGAGAAGCAGGAAAGAAATGAACTTATTTGTTATTTTGATTTCAGAGAAGCACGCTAATTTTTTTTCTTTCATTAATACTACTTGTTTTGTGATGATTCCTAAGATGGGCTGACCCCAGGCTCTTACATCTGAGCAGTCAAAAACATTTGAGGAATCTGAATCCAGATGTAGATCAGTATTTTAAATATGGCTCCTTCGGACTGAAACCAAATCCAATTTACTTTCAAGATGTTTCCGCTGCAGTGAGTACAACATAACAGCAAAGAAATATAACACTTGCAAGGTGCTTGTGCTTATGCTTGTGTTTATACTTGTGGTTCAATCAATTCTCTGTTCTCTGCCTCTAAAAGTGATAAAAATTCTGTCCTAGGCAATTCAGGGAGTACCTGCTCCAGGGTGAGATTTGCTTGGATTGCTTGGCCTCAGTTTTTAATCTGTGCTCCTCACTGCATCACTGCTGGGTTTCCCATACAGTCTCACTAGGGCACAGGGGCACTGGGTGCATTGCAGCCCAGCTCAGTGGGACTGGTGGGCCATGCTGCTGCACCCCAAGGGACTGGGGGCTGCCTTGGAGTCGTGTGGGATACCCCGCATTTGAGGCCCTCACAAGGCCCACATAGAACAGTCTCACTGTGGATCAGGACCATGAGCAGGTCACTTCAACAGTAATGTCCTGAAGCAAGAAGACTTTCACATTGTCTTGATGGCAGAATCCTTATGGTGGGTGTCCTCATTCACATATATGTCCAGTCCTTATAAATCCTGGTAACAGGAAAAGGAAGCGTGCTAGAAATCTCATTTACAATAATAACCAAAGAAAGGAGTTATAAAAAACCACGAGAAGATAAAAATATTCCACAGGGCAAATCTGTTGCCAGGCTGCCGTTGCGTGATGGAGTTTCCATCGACATTCCCTTGGCAGTGCTGACTTGTGAATAACGCACACATCCCCAGTGCCTGGCAACACCACTGCAAGGGCATGTGTATGTGCGTGCACCGCCTCACACCACTGCGGTCTGTGCACAAAGATAATTTTTTCCCCCTTCAGGGTCGCAAAGAGCAACTGTACAAAAGACTTTTTTTAATAGAATATGTTCTTATCTTTCGTAAAACATGGACCCACCCGACACTTGGACCGGTCTGTGGGCCCCACCCTTGCCCTTTTGTTTGGAGCCTGGGATCATATGATGAACTGGGTTAGTACGTTGCTGTTTATGTTCTTCAAACCTCATCTATTTTGTTTCACAAGAATCTATCACACTGCTCCCAGCTTACTTGTGCCGTAGTAGGAGTATAAGTGGGTAGCAGGGAGTGGGGTCCAGAAAGGGGAAGGAGGATGTGACACATCTGTCATGAACTGCCAATGTTGCCAGGCTTGGAGTTGGTGACAGCACAATGTTGGCATTTTAAAAATTAAAAGGCTGGAGCCTGACCTCACAGTTCTAAAAACCAGGATCAATGGCACTGAAATCAGCAGCTCCTCAAAAGTGCTAAAATCATGTGCATGAAATCAGATTCTTGCCGTTGAACTCCCAGGTTTTCAAAGAGACTTTATGTGTTACAATCAGATGGCTTATGGCGTTCCAGCAGGCACCCGGAGCAGGCACAGTGTGTGTCCTTGGCCTGTTTCTGATGCTCTTACTTTGATCCACTCACTTCACCAGCCAATGCCCAGTGCATAGTGGTGTTACTGCAGTGTTTCCGGAGCCCAAGACCTGGCATTGAAGCTCTAACACAGACTCTGGATGTTGTGCTATTGATCATGTTCTGGTATTTACCACTAAGCACTTTTCCCAGCGGACAATGGACTACTAAATCAATACAGTCAGACTCAGTGCCAGACACACGGGAGCTAATGCAGGGCCTCTGTGGAGCCAGCTGTCACAGAGGGAGACCTGGGAGGAACCTTGTCTCCGGAGATATAACCCTGTCTGTCACAGAGGACAAATCAGCCAACCCTACCACCCTGAAGGAGAAGGGCTTTGTGCTTTGGCTCAGAAAACAGACGAACACAAAGAGGTACGGGATGGCCTTTCTCGCCCTCTGGCCTCTCTTGGGTGGAGAGAAGTGGAGTGAGGAAGGTAAGGCTTTTGCCCAGCTTTTGGAGCAGGGTCCAGCATTACCCCTGACATTGCTGTGTCACAGCACAGAAGTCACAGTTGGGCAGAGGGGTCCAGGTGAGGGACAGATTGCACTGGAAAGGAAGCTGTTGAATTAGCACTGACATTCACCTTGGGCTGATTTCGTCTGCTGGTTTGTGAGTCTTCTTTGCTGTGGTTCCCATCCAAATCATGTTTCAAACAACGTCACAGCACATTGTGTTGACTGGGACGACAGCTTGGCCTGAAAATCCTCCTTAATTCCTGCCACCCCTCTCCTACCACTCAGCCGTGACACTGACCAACACACAGTTTTCCTGAGGGTACACGGGATCCCGGGGCAAGAGGGTGGCTTTAAGGAGGGTTGGCCAGAAACTACTGGCCTGACTGCAGATCCATGAGGCCAATGGTGGTTGATGGGGAACCTGTAATCTCAGCCTCTTCACTCCATGGTACGGGACCAGAAAGCCTTGAGCAGTGGTTTTGGAGACAGAGATTTTGGAGGTTCCTCTGGCATAAATGAGGTGTTGTACTGTTGGAGGTGCTGTACTCAAACCTTAGACCTCAGAAGTAGAGAGTCTTCTGCTGCAGCAGGTTGAAGCTAGAGCCAAGGACCCAAGAGAGCACTAGCATCCCTGGCTCTAAATTAGTGTGTAGAAGTGGCCGGAGAGTTCCACTGGGTGCCTGCCTTGGGCTTGGTGAAAGCTTTTTGAAGTACATACAATATACATGGAGCATTTTATGCTCTGTAGAATCCCCAGCCACTTTTAGCACTGACACACGAAGAAAATGCTTTATATTTTTTAGCCAGATACCAGGCAGCACAGCTCATACTAGATAGTCCTGCAAAATCCTACATCCTAAACTTGATCAAGTCCTATTTTTTGCCAAAATATCAGACTGGTTTAGAAAATAGCAAGAAAAAGTACATTAAAAACAAACAACATTAAGTCTTGCTTGCAACATGTCTGGTCCTACCACAAAAGGATTTGTAGAGTAAAATGAAATTATTTACCAGAGAGGTATAAAACTGTAAACAAAGTATTGCTGTGTCAGTCCTGTGGTTACCTGTTTTGGAGGGCATCCTTTCAACATTTGTTCCACACTTGATTTCGGTCTGGCAGGATAGCCATGTTAACAGTGTGCTTCCAGGTATTCATCCGGGTGGGGTGTAGAGCTGGACACCTTCCAAAATTCTGCTCAATGCTCTATTAACACCCTGAAATCCAACTTGCGACTGCTATAAAATGGGGGAAAATAAGGATTGGAAGGGTGGGGGGGGAGAGAGAGAAAGCCTCCCTCCTACAGTATTTGAATCTTTTAACCATAATAAAATTCCAAGTGAGGTTTCTGTATCTTGTTTAAACCCAGACTTTGTATAATCTTATGGCTTGGAGTTTGCTGCAACTCAGGTGAATAGGGCTCATGCAAGAGGATGTGATTCTTGCGGGGTAAAGACTTTGGGAGTCTTCAGGCATAAGTAAAATAAAAGATGATGAAGCAAACATAACTCTGAGAATATAGAGCCCGCCATACACATACCTTATAATATTTATTTATTCATCTATTTATTCACTTTTGATTCTTTCACGTTACCATACAGAAATTATCTACATCTGCCTATTATATTGGAGATATGGCTCTTTCATCCCAGTACCTCTGTGCTCAATAGGACTGTGTAAAAAGCACACTGTGGCTGGAGCAGAAAAACTGGGATTTATTTAACTAAGAGCAAATTCCTGTATATGTCTCCTCATTCACATTTTCCTTCTTGCAAGAAATGGCAGTGAGAAACCAGAAGCACACCAAAAAAAGAAACCATTCATTTAGAAAAGAACCAGCTATTTGCAGAGTTGAAGAACCAAAAGCCAAACTCTGCCTATCTGGTATCATGTGGGCCAGTGGAACAGTTTTTAGACATTGTTAGGGGAGCAGTGTGAAAAGAAACCCTACTCACCAGAACAGATGTACTTAAGAGGGATGATAGTTACTGCTAGCCTGGTTGACACACTAGGGATTACACTGGATATTTGAAGTAGGAGCTCTATAATCTGAACTAAAGGTAGAAGACCTTTAGAAGTAGGTAGAAGATACTGTAACAAGTGCACACCCTTGGCACTGTGCACATCAGCATATCTACAGCACCAGTTTTTTTAAGAAGTGCAGAAGTAGCTTCTTTTGCAGTGCAAGGAACTGGACTTGTTGGACTACCTGGCAAGATACCTGCACATTGAATCACAGAGCAGAAGAGAGGATAATGCAAGCAGGTAAAATTCAGGGATTTTCTAAGTAACTGTGAGGCAGATTGTGACGGTTCTGCTGTTAGTATGTTATAAATGCACTCTCTATTTAGGATCTGTCCAGATATTCTGAAGAGTAATTCCATTTTTTAATAACTTTACCACAAGAATTTCTGTCTTGCATAGGCAGGTTTATGTGTGTCAAAGCACTCAGAAATGAGTGCCAGGGGTAGAAGGTCCAAACTTGCTTGTGAGCAACACAGATATGTCTTACATAAAGGTTTGCTTCTGCAATTTCTTTTCTTACATTTCTCCTCATGTTTTCACAATGCTATAGGAAGTTACATGTGGAATATATTTTCAAAAGGACAAAACAAATAAGGAAGGCTCAATATTGTCATGGGGACTGCATCGGTTTACCTTCTCATTTTGACACTGCAGTTCTTGTCTCACGGAGCTGTCCTTTCTGGCTGTATTAACCGTGTCCTGATACAATACCATGTACAGATTAAGTCTATCACCAATCACAGACTGAGTACTGGTTTATATTTTGTCACTAAAAAATTTGTGGACTGTAGTGGTTCAGAAACTGCCTCAGAAGGAGCTTAGTTGTTTGGTCAGAGACAATTGCCCCATTAGGCAGAGAGTAGTCCCATCCACCAGGAGCATAAGCCAGGGACCTGAACCGGGAGAGTGACTGGGGTAAGATTTCAGGGGAGCAGAGCTAGGTAAATTCCAGTTGCTTCACAGGTAGCACCTTCTGGTGAGTTGCTCACAGACGTGGGAATGTGATTGAAAATGAATGAGTTAACACATTCAGAGGAGTCACCATCCCTCAGCAGGAAGTTATTATCCTTCAGCTGAGGAACAGTAGCTGTGTGTGTTCTGCTCTATTGTGGTGTTAAGGACAATGGGTTGGTTTAAATCATCTTAATGCATGCTATTTTGATAACTTGCTTCTGTAGGAGCAAGCCCAGCTTTTTCACCATTTTTTCAAGGAAATCTAGATTATTTTAAAGTTTTATGAAGCCTCTTTGGAGATGACATATCTCGCTGATTATCATAGGTACTTTGCCTGGCTGGTCTCATTTGGGGGATTACACCCCAAATTTAAGGCTTTCAAATGCGGGGTATTTTGGATTAACCTCACAGGCCTAGACAGCTAGACAGACTTTTTTCTTTGAATGGGATTTTTTATTCTGTCATGACTCTAACATAATTGATTTCATAATAAGTTAGCAAAAATGTCAATGAAGAAATTCACTTGTGAATAGAAAGCAAAAACTATCCTGAAAATGTTTTCTAGTGAGAAGCGTATGAAAACAGGGATTTTGAATAGAATTTTGCAGAATTACAACTAACTGTAACAATAACTGCTAACATTTGTAGTATGAATTACTTTTTCCCATTCTGACTTTTTGTACTTCTAATTTTTTTTCCTTCTGTATCTCACATTAACTAGTTAATCTGCCTGTGGCAAATCATATCCCAGTTTCTTTGCTCAGTCATTGACCTATAAAATGACTTAGGATTTTCTGTCTTCTAATCATGAATCGTAAATGGCATTGTAATATGAATATTTTCCAGGAGGTGTAACTATATAACCAAAACAGTCTTTTCCAGGGCTCCTCTACTGAATCTGGTATCTATAGGTATGAAGAGAAGAGAAACAATGTCTTTAAAATGTAAAAACAGATGCAAGACCACCAAATGACCCCATCCATGCATCCATCCATCCATTGTACTTCTGTTTGTGTTATCCACAAAAAGAGAGATGACAAACATCTCACAGGCTGCAGAAGATGAAGGTTAGAAATCTATTCTCTGTGGATGCTACTGAGAATCATAGGATAAATGTTCTATGTAAAAATTAAAAATAAAAGAGGCACTCTTCTGGGTAGAAATGAGATCTTGTTTGCATGCATAGATTTCTCTTCAGATAATGGGATCTCTGGTCCTGATTTTAAGAGATGAAATAAGGCAACATATTACGTAGGTCAGCAGGTAACATTTTCAGGCTAGATCTGTACAAATCATTGAGGCCAGTTATATAGAGTGGAATTTTATATTTTATTTTGCCATCTTAAAATGAAGAGCTTGATTGTTGAGAAAACATATTGTAGAAATCATCATTTGGGAGGACCCACTCACATGACAGGTCAGAAGTGAGTATACTAGTCTTTAAAAGATGGCAGAATGAGTCATATAACTCAGACTGAAAGGAGAGGACTGAACCATATTGTTCTTTTATCTTCCAGTAAATCAAATACAAGCAGTTCTATGTCTGTCTCAGTTACTGCCATACCCAGTGATTTCTATATTGCTGCCTTCTTCCTGTTCTTGTGTGGCATTGAGTTTGACTAAAAGAGATGTGGTGGACTTTGGAAAGAACCCTTCTCCCATCCTGCCTTCAATCTTTCCCTTTCTTGCTGAGACGATGAAGGGCGAAGGTGGCACTAGTTCTCTCCAGTCTGCAGCTGGAGGAGCAGCACATTTCCAGTATCAGTCCCATGCAAGTGTTGTTATTTTTCCTGTCATGTTTGTTGGGGTACAGATTTTTGTTTCTTTTTCTTGCAGAAAGGCAGGAAAGCCAATCTGGAAAAATACCACTCACATATCATCAGTAATGACTTGGCCGTTGTGCCAGGCATTGGCTTGCTGACAGTTTCAAGACGGAGAGTGGGTGAGACCCAGCTGCAGCCAACTACAAGAAAGAGGGAAAAAGATCTTAATCTGCCATGGGCTTCACTTGCCCTCCCTTCTTTTCCCCTCCATGTCTCGCTCTCCTTGGGGAGCCACAGCTATTACTTCACACAATAAGCTCTCCCCATTCTTCACAGGACTGCCAGTCCCTGGCGGGTGCAGCTTTCTGTCCAGTTTCTTCCACCCATTAAATGGAATATCTCAAGAAATCACTTAGCCTTGGGAGGGAAATGCCTTTTGGGAATAGATGTCTTGCTCCACCTCCAGGAAATAGATAAGTAGTTTAATCTGTAGAGTTCGTGAGAGTAACAACAAGGCTCATGATTCTGCAGATGGTTTTCAACATCTATTTTTAAACTTGGGCAGTTTCTGAAATGACGTCTGTAATTTACCTGATATCTTAAAAACCATTAAGGTCATCGCCTGGAAGGCATGAACAGTGTTCGATTCAACAGCTCACTATGCCAACCTCAAATAAAATATTGGATACAGAAACTAAGAATGCCTAATATTGCTTAGGTGGGAGATATGGGGGGACAGAATGTGATGCATGGAGAGTCACCAGATGGAACTCTTCTCTCCCAGACAGCACTGGAGAAATCCTGAACCAAGTTTTGCAAAGCAATCACGAGATGTGTAAAAGGAGAGTCTGTGCTGGTACAGGACAGGCCTGCAAACTGACCTTGCGCTATTGCCTCAGGTAACTGATGTCCCTTAACACAGCTAGGCTGTGAGATTTGCAAGGTTTTCAATATAATTGTCTTTTCATGGTCACACTCACTTAAAGTTAAGCCAGACACAAAGTGTCTGTAACTGTAGTGTTGGTCAGCTGTTGCATTTGCTGTGGTTCTTAAGTCGTTACACCGTGGTGCTGAACTCTGCTTACAAAAGGTGAAAATGTAGGTGCTGGGGTAAACTTGCGTGTGGCAGAAACTAATGTCACACCCATGGTCTCAAAAATGTGACAGGGGCAGTAAAGCCAGCACAGTCAGCACATCTAAGCAGTGAGTGCAGTCTGTAAGGCTGCAAACTCTTACTCTTTCCCTTCTCAAATGATTTTCCAGCAAACCTATTCCAGAAAGCTGTGTAGTACACCGAGAGAAGAAGCTTTGCCCTAAATGTCCCTTATGAATGCAGGCTAAGACCTGGGAGAAATTTTTCTGCATCTTCCCCTCCTTGCCTTTTCACAGGTATAAAAAGATACACTGATGTACTGCTGAATGGCTATTCCCACTCTTTTCCTTCTCTTCACTCAAATCCTTCACTCCCTGCACAGCAGAAATCTTCTCCTGTACTTGAAATCAATGACAACATCCTTACTGGCTATTACAGAGCATGTACTTGGAAAAGAACTTGAAAAGTTTGCCAAGAATCTGATTTTAATGCATGGATTGCAACTTTGCTTCTTCAGTCAGCTGGGTGGCATTTGGCTGATTGGATTCCTCCTGCAAATACAGAGGCTATGTTCATACAGTGTCCTCTGAAATCTGTTACAGCATTGGCATTTTTCTCTTTATCATACACAGAGATTTTCCTGAAATTCGTGGTTTATTGACGGAAGCTTTGTTGATGTTGTTATTGTTTTTAATTTGAAAAAGAATCACTTCTGTTTTTAGGAAAAAATCTAAATAATTCTGGTGATTTTTACAAGGAGAACATCAGACAGCATCAGTTCATTGGTCCTCTTTTATGTGACAGAAACAAGAGCATGTTTCTTTGTGGTGTGTGCTGAAAACTGAGCGCAAGCTGAGAAAACTTTTTCTCTCTGGCTAAACCAGCAGCAAATTTTCTAGAACTTACCAACACAGATTTCGAATGTATTGATTGGCTTAAAAATCAAGAATGTGATAGGGAGACACTCTCCACTCTGTGAAAGCTGTGTCTAAGTTCAGCAAAGAAGAAATCTGGGGAGCCAGGATGGTTAACCTGTGAATTAAGCCTCTGCAGACATAATCAATAAAGCTAAGAGTTAGGTACTTCACTATTGATCAGCAGTGCTTTGGTTTAAGAATCCTGTATTAACCAGTGATAAAATCTGCTGCACTGTTTGGTTTTTTAACTACTGGGTTTTTGAAATGAACTTCAAAAAAAAGTACTTTTTGTGGGTTGACAGATCTTCATGTGCTCTGTTTCAGCCATGTAGGAAAAATTACAAGGCTGAGTTGAATATTAACATGGGAAAGATTTTTAAGGCTTTAAGAAAAGGAGATGCAAATTTTCAGCTGGTATTTAGTAGCAAGGGGGATTCAGCAAATCTCTGTTAACTTCCAGGCAAGTGCTACAGCTGATAATGTAGATCTGTTGCTATCAAACTGCTATCAGTATCGTGTCAGTATATATCTGTCTCAGTATTTATAACCTGCTAACAACAGGGAAGTGATGTGGTCTAATGACCTGAGGACAGGACTAGAAGCCAAGAGGAAGTGGGGAAAGGAAGCTGCACAGAAGAACAACTTCTCTGAACAGGATGTCTGGTCCTGCTGCAGCCCAAATTTTGTTGTATTTTTCTTTGGATTTCAGTACATCTTGGAGGGTCATTCTCCTGATTAATTAGGCATGTTTGCAAACTACAAAATTACATGACTGACCATGGTATTAGTTGGTCAGAACTGGTCCCTTCATCATGTCACCTGGAGAAATGCTAAGTGCCTCAACTTGCCAGAGCCCTGAGGTCACAAAGTCACTTTCATTGCAACTCTTCAAATCCCTAGTGTTTGAGATGTTTGATGAGTTTAAAGTTTTGAGAACTTTGATGAAGCAACATTCTAAAAAGGTTCCTTTGGCCAGGATGTGTGTCAGGTAAAGGTGAAATAGGACAAGTAGATTATGAAAGGTCATTCCTATCTGCAAGAAAGAGCAGCATGGAAGAAGGTGCTGATATGTTTGTGAGATAAGAATGAGAAAAAAGCATTATGTGATGGAAAGATTGATGTCACAATGAAAACATTTGCAGTGATGTTATTAACAGATGTAGGAAGATGTGAATAATTTTTTTTATTGTTCTTTAATTTAAATTCTTGTTGTTTTCCTTACAGTGCCAGTAATGTCTTAGCCTTCCTTGTCCTTGTCCTGCATGGGATTCTCACAGAAGAGATGTTTTGTGCTACATCTCACTTTTATGCTGCAATACCTATGTTTGTTACACTCTGGAATGTGTTTCTGGCAACTTGCCAGGCATGGGTGGAAGAAGGCAAAGAAATCCTTTTTGGAGAACAAGGGTTAGGACAAGTGCTGGGGCTGGTAAGCATGGGTATGGAACATTCTTTGCTACCATTTTTTGTGAGTTTGTAAACAAAATGTGGTTCCTAATTAAAGCAACCACTAAACCGTTTAACTTGCATAACTAGAACTGACTCAATAGATTGGCCCAGGTCTCACTGACCCTGGCAGAGTGACAGGGCTTGTATTTTGTGTGGATGAAATGTTCAATAATTTCTGCAGAGCATTATGTGCAAATAGGCTTTTCTTTAACAGCAGGCATGCATATCTTTTCTTTCCACCTTTCTGCTTATCAGTCCGCAGATCTTAGCTAGACAATGTGAGAAATCATTGTTTTCTCTCATCATTTTTTCCTACATGTCAAAAAAGTGATCAGACATTTATACAAAAAATATGATTGTATTCTTTTACAAGGAATGCAAACCTTGCCATATGCTACCTCTAATTTAGAGCTCTAGGTGGAAACTCTTCTCTGTATATGAACTGTGAGCAGTTGCAGCTTCTTTTATTAATATTGAAAGCATTTGGTTCTCACTCCCTTTCAGAGGCAGGATTCTGTGTGGATCCATGACCTATGTGGCACATTTGAAAGACAGCTCAGCCCCTGATAGTCTGAATTAAATATCAGTATAAGCTTAAAACCTAGAAAGAACAAGGAAAATGTGAAAACAGATACACACCCTGTTGCTGCTGAGCTTGGCAATCCATCTTTATCCTCTGTGTGTTCTGGACTTTAGTGACAGTATGTGGAGTTCACACAGTATTTCCTTGCAAGCTCATCAAAAGCACATTGCAAACACTGCAATGAGCATCTTTAGAAGAGCGAGAAATTCTGTGTGCTTTCTTCGTTGATAGAGATCCAGAGATCCCATGGAAGTTCTACAAAACACTACATGTTTTAGTTAAGACCCTCATTCCTTAGTCCTGTAACTGTTCTAGAATGAGTAGGGAAATGATGAATAAAAAGTCAGAAAGAAAAGAAGAGAGAAGACAGAAACAGGAAGGTAAGCTTTTACTTCACTAGTAAGAGAAAGTCATAGATGGAAGAAGGGGAGAGAGGCATCAGTTAAGGAAAGTGATGGACTACTTGTAATAGGAAGCAATTAATGAGGTTTTGTTTTGTTCATTCATTGTGGTTTTATCTGTTATCTTTCAGATGTGAATTCTTAGATTCTCTTTGTTTCACAGAAAAAATTGAATGCCGGGTACTTCAGGTACACATGTGTTAAACTTCAAGACTAAAATTGACATCATTCCTTATGGCATTTGAGATCAAGCATAAATGCATTCTCTTTTGAGGGTAGCATAGAAAGGAAAGCTAATGAAGGACATTAACTTTTTCGCATAAGTCTCAGGCTTGTGGTTTAAACTGAGAGGAAGGAAGATTCACTGGCTGAAGAAGCTCCTATTCAGTCCTCACGACATAACATGAGAAATGCCCTGCAGGGTCTGAGTGTGGTCTGTGTCCACAGGCTGACACCAATGGGACAAGAGGAGACGCTGTCTGGGGAACGGCCTGCAAGGCCAACCACATCCTGTGGTGTTTTCCTGTTACACCTCCCAACAGCCACAGTTTTTGCATGAAGGATGTCTAGGGTGACGTCTCTGCCTGTTCCCTTCAGAACCTGTTTATGGAGCTGTTCCCTATGAATTTGACTAACCCCTTTTCAAACCTCCTGCCATTTACTGCCTCAACTGCCTCTCATGGCAGCAAATGCACGAAGTTTACTGCCTGCTGTGCAAAGAAATGTTTTACCTCTTTTAAACCCACTTCTAATAGCTTCAATAAATTTCCTTGCGTTCTTCTGCTGCAGAACTGGTAGTTGACCATTTCAGCTTCGTCCCATGCACCTTATTCACTGTCTTTGTGATGACCTTTGGCCACATTCTCTTCAGCCTTTTCCTCTCCAACCTGAAGAGAAACAATCTTTTTCTTCAGTTTCTCCTTGTAGGACAATCGAGTTTTTTATCCAATCTACTTGCACTACAGCAGAAGCTATTAGGTCTAGTCTAAAGGTGAATTTCATAACAGTATGGCTAGTGGATATTAATAATTATTATGGCAATGAAAACATTGCTTAAGTGTCTGTCTGCATCCCAAGCCTGCAGTCTCTTGTCTTACAAAGGTGCTCTCTGGAAGTTGGTGTCAATTACTGTCTGAGTAATTGATTTCTGTTAGGGCTCACAGTAGCTACCAGTTCCTAAAGAGGAATTATTCTTGTCGTTGTTCTCTACTGATTTTTGCAGGTAGAGCAGAGTCAGTGTAAAGACATCTATATTTTGTGCTTCAAGCATGGCTTCATGTTTTTTTAAAGAATCACCTTGAAATTCTAGTTAAGGAAGTAGATAGTTCAAAAGGAGAATGTGATAAACGTTTCATGCCAGGCCCATGGTATATATCACTGAGCACAGCTTTTGTCCTAGTTTCCCCAGTTTACAGTAATTGAAGGCCTTCAGTGTATTTGTCATGTAGCACTGTGCTTGTATGGAGTTATAAGGCAATCATTAAACAGCTTATGCTCTCAGCTGGCCTAAAGGGCAGATCAAACAGAACATGCATTAAAATTCTCTTGGTATTTTCAAGCCACATAATAAACTTAATAAACCTTAATAAACTGAGGCTACTCTCTCTCTCTTCAACAGCAGGCCCCTCAAATGGTGCTGTTTTCTGCAAACAAGACAAAACCAGGAAATGAGCTATCATCTCTGCGTTTCAGTGCAGCACGTCCGCTGTCCTCTTGACAGGTAAATCTTGTGAATGTGTTCACCAGGGCTGTCATGTTATTGTTTCACATTCCTCTTGTAACAGCATGTGATCACAAGTGAACATGAGATACTTCAGAGCAGCACAATGAAGACCCTGTTTGTTTGCTGCTGTACTCTCCGAGAGAATATTTTAGCACCTGATAGCACTGCATAGATTAGGCTTGAGAGGATGTCCATTCCCAACTGAAACAATAGTAATCTGCATCTTTTCTATTGGTGTCTTCTCCTTGCACTCTGCACCTGATTCACTTCTAATCAAGAAGGCATTGTATTGGTGCTGCCTGTATAACCAGGATGGTGAGTGGATTGCGGATTAGCTCCGCTTTCATCTCCTAAACTTTTTAGAGAAAAAGCAAGCTAAATTAGGGTGAGTATGCATTCTAAAGGCTTTGAAGTACTTTGTTAGTAAACAGAATGTATCAGTGCCTCCCTAGAAAATATCATGCCTTTCTAAATCTATTGCTTTTTATTAACTGGGTATTTCTTGAGCAAAAAACTAACTTATTTCAAAGAATGAAGAATTATCAATGTTATATGCATGCAAAGACAAACAAGTTCTCTGAATGTCACTTGGAAAATGTTTTTGAACCATGAAATGTGTGCCTTTTTTGAAAAAGAAAAAAAATTAAAAAGAGACTGTAAATTGTGTCTATGTTTTATTTCTTAAAAAACATAAATATGTCCATAACAGCATCTGTTCTAGGTCAGACCAAGGTCTGCTTAACACAGTATCCAATTTCTGGCAGTGACCAAAAGCAAATGCCTAGGGGAAACTATAAGAACAGGGCAAACGTATATCTTGTTTTCCTGAATGCTCTCCCAGCCTTCAAACATTTGAAGCTCTGGGATTTCCTGAGCTAGATATGGTTTCTATGTAGGTAGTAACCCTTTATGAATTTCCCTTCCTCTGGCTTTCTCAGGTTCCCCTTGAACTAGTGTAAATGGCTTCCATGCAGAGAAACTTTTCGATTTTAACACATTTAAAGAGTTTGTTGACTGAAAAATTAGTCTGCTTTTTCTCTAGTTATGGCTTAATAATATAAGGTTATTAAATTCTTGTGTAAAGTTTGTCTGTCTCATAGCCTTACTGCCATAATGCCACTACAAAGAAGACTATATGCTGAAATGTCTTTCCTAATTATATTTAAAGCTGTTCAAATTATCTATTTAACAGCAGGAAGAACATTCACACTCTCCAGTTTTAGGCATCCAATTAAGGTTTCTTACTTACTACCTAATCTGCTTAGACCCTCATTTTATTCAGGAAGAGAGGTTCTGATATAGAATTATGTAAATTAGAAATGCAATGCTGTGCTCTAAATTGTCCTCTGGAGCAGCCACTCTGCTTCTGCAAAGAGAATTTATGGAGAGCAGCTGAAGGACTTCATGATGCTTAGTGTGAACACTCCCACACATGACAAGACGACACCATGGCTTGACTAAAATGCATTAGGTGTTTTCCAACCATAAAAGGAGAGGCAATTTTAGATAAGCAGAAAAATCCAGAAAGGTCTAAATAAGAGTACGCCAAGATTAATATTACTGTGCTTATAAAACGTTAAATGAAATATCCGTAGACCTCAAGAGATGAAAATATTTTCTTGAAAACTGCTAGATTTAAAGCTATTACATAAAATAGCAGACAGAAAAGTAAAAAATAAACCCCAAAACATACAGAAACATATATTTTCACTGCCTTCTCTACAGCAGTCTCAGATTAAGGGTGTCAGAGGAAAGCTCTATAGAGGGAATATTTTATATTAGGACAAATAAAGAAGTTGAAAAAACAGTCAATCTTTCAGACACATGAAAGTTTCAAGAGAAATCCCATGTATTCCTGGCATCTTTTTTGCTTTCTGTCTGTACTGATTGATCTATTTATTTGCCTAGTTTTAACAGGGGCACTATTTTTGCCTACAGAGTTGTATGACATTGTTTCACCTTTCTTCAGCTCTTTTCTGTCTCCCCTGTCTGTTTTCTAATTACCATGTTCTGGTTAATTAAGCCCATTCTTTCCAGTACAGTGACCCAAAACGTGTCCCTAACGCCCAGCCTGTGTTGTGAGCTGGACACTAAGAAAGGCCCCAAGAACGTGCTGCAAGGAAAAAAGGAAATCTACTTCATCAGATACTTCTGAAGCTTAATAGTCTTTCTGTGGCCTTGACATGATTTGTGTCTCAGGCCGAGACTAAAGTAGATGTCTAAATCAGGGGAATCTCCATCTGCATCAAGGACCTTTGGAGTAGATAACTACCCTTAGATGACTGAATTTTGTTGAGATGGCTCCTGCCCTTTAAGCGCAGGCACCTAGCCTTAGTGATGCTGGGTGTCTGTAGTGGTCTTGTGTTTCTTTGTTCTTAGTAAGAAAGTATCACAGAATCATTGAATAGCCTGGGTTGGAAGGGACCTTAAAGATGATCTATTTCCAAAACCCCTGCCATGGGCAAGGACACCTTCCACTAGATCAGGTTGCTCAGAGCTCCATCCAACCTGGCCTTAAACACTTTCAGTGTTGGGGCATCCACAACTTCTCTGTGCAATCTGTTCCAGTGCCTCCACAACCTCACAGTAAAAAATTTCTTACTAATATCTAATCTAAACCTACTCTCTCTCAACTTGAAGCCATTCCCTCTTGTCCTGTCACCATATGCTCTTGTAAATAGTCTCTCTCCATCTTTTCTGTAAGATCCCTTCAGACACTGAAAGGCCACAATTATGTTACCTGGAAGCCTTTCACTCTTCAAGCTGAACAATCCCGATTCTCTCAGCCTTTCCTCATAGGACAGGTACTGCATCCCTCTGATCAATGTGATATCCCTCCTCTGGACTTGTTCCAATAGGTCCACATCCTTCCTGTGCTGAGACCCCAGAGCTGGATGCAGTGGTCCAGGTGGGATCTGACCAGAGTGGGGCAGAGGGGCAGAATCCTCTCCCTCACCCTGCTGGCCACGCTGCTTTTGATGCAGCCCAGGACATGTTTGGCTTTCTTAGCTGTGAGCACAGATTGCCAGGTCACCTCCAGTCTCCCCTTCACCAGCACCCTCAAATCCTTCTCAGCAGGACTGCTCTCCATCTCTTCATCCCCAGCCTGTGTTGATACCGGTGTTGCTCTGACCTAGGTGCAGCAACTTGCACTTGGTCTCCTTAAACCCCATTAGATGCCCATGGGCCACTTCTCGAGCTTGTGAAACTAAATTCCTAGCTAGATCAAGCAGAACAAGGCAACCCAGCCCGAAGTTTGAAGTTTTATCTTAAGTGTTGAAAATTCCTCCAGTAAGAAAAGAGATTATTTTTTCTTTAGACAAAATTGCTTATTTGACAGAAGCTGGACTACTTGACAAGACTGTCTAGTGCTTAGAGCATATTTGAATATAGCTTTATGACCAGTGTTCATAGCAAAAGGACAAATGCGCTCATTGCTGTTAAAAAGGTGTCCTTTAGGGGCAGTCATATACCAGCATTCTGTTTCAACAGAAGTAATAAGAAGTATCTGCATGTACTAGTAATGCTTTCTGAGAAAACAGCTGCATGGAATAGATGCCAGTGAATCTTGCTCAAAATAGCATGGTGATTTCTAAATCTTGTTTAGATTCTCTTCTTAATTAATCTCTGATTAACTAGTGAAATGATACATCTACACAGGAGGGCCCAGCCTCTATGCTTAATTTATAAAGGCCATGATATTTAAATTAAAACCGTGAAAGTTTGGCGATTGGATCATCTTTTAGAAGTTAACACCTTCTCTTCAGAGGTAATATTTGTACATCCTTTTAAACAGAAACAGTGTCTGCATTGGTATTTTAAGTAGAATTTCAAACTCCAGGGTTTGAAAAAACAACCGACTTCTTGTATATAATACTAAAAATTATATTCCATGTTCAGCTCATGGGAGAGAGTTTTTGATGGCACTTCTTCCTTAGCTGTTCATCCTCTTTCCCTAACTGCACTAATGATTTGAGTTCAGAGATGCTGAAGGATAATACTTTTGTAGGACAGAGCTGCTGATCTGGGACGTGTATTATTAATCCCGAATTTCAAAAGACAGAAACAGCTGGTGGTGATCTTGTCATTCACAGCTGGTGAATCTAATGCAAAACCTCCAGTCACTCTTGCATCCAAACTAGTACGCTTGGACAATAGAATATTTTTCCTCAAAAGACTTAAATTTCATTTATAACTTCTGATGTATTCTGATAATCACATTAGTTTTAACTTAAAGGAATCAATATACTGCCCACTATTGCTATCATTGTTAACACAGAAAAAGAGCCTCAGGAGGTTAAAGATATAATTCTATACAGAGTGAACTTGATTGGCCACCTTCTGAGCCTTTTGGTTTTAAAACTGAAATGTAGAACTTCACAATTCAGGTCAAGTTTCTTGCTGAAGCGTGATTGTCAGAGGTTTTATACCCTTTTGGAAACATAAGTTCATTTTCCTGTTATTCTCTGGCTGAATTGCCACCTGAGTCAGGAAAGAAATTATTTCTAGGATGGAAATACAGCTGAAGTTGTTGATAATCAAGATGTTCAGCTGTTTTACCATGGCTGGCAGCCAAGGACTAAAAGACCTCTGCAGAAAAAAAAAGAAAAAAAGTTAACAAACTTGCATAGCTACAGAGAAGAAAGAAGAAACCTTCCAAAGACCATATAATTTGCTAAGATTTTACTATTTCTACAGATTATACTGTCCAGAATTTCCTTCCATTGTGTTGTAGGACTTTCTTTAGGGTGGAGGCCAGAACCAGTTTCTTTAGGAGATACTAACAAAGTCTTCTTTCAAGCACCTGTTCTGAGTGACTCTCAGAAGGAATCTATTATATATGGAACCTAGAGAGGCTGTCATCAAAAACCTAATTCAAGACCTGAAGTAGGTTACACATATAAACATAGGTATATATATACATGTGTGTGTGTGTGTATAGGTGTGTGTGCGTGTACGTGTGTGTGCAAATTTGGGCTGGCCTGTAGGTCTAACTATAAAACATATAAAAGCAAAAAACACATCTAGCCTGAAGCAAAAATTCTGATTTTCTGCAAGAGAGGAAATTTGGAAATTTCTTATTACATTTGGAAAAACAAAACAAGAGTTAGTCAAGTCCTTATTTTTATTTGCTTTGCATAGTATTGTTAAAATTAAATATAAAACTACTTGATGAATCTGAACAGAAAGTCATAAAAGTCCTCATGAGATCAAAATGCTTCAATTTTAAAAATACAGTACTTATATTCATGTGAAATGCTTTAATATCCACAAAACTATATATTCTATGAGAATTGACAGAAAATTTCTAAACAGCTGTTTATATAAGTTGGTGGCACATATCATTTTTACTGAGCCACCAAAAAAACCATAACTCATTAAATAGTGTCAGTCCCTCTTTACAGGTAATTTAAATAAAGCAGATAGTGTGATAATTAAATACACACCAAATCCCAGGGGCTTGAAAGATTTCTGAACTCTGCTGCCTCCAAACAGAGGGCAACTTTATGCTGAAAGTAGTTAGGAAGGGACTCACTTGTGTGTATTCTACAAATGAATCTTTCAGGATTTCTTAAGCTCTCTTCTCAGACCATAATACCTGCCTTTTATGAGTACTGCCACACTGGTGTAGGTACACTGCTGATTTGCTTCAGTTTGTCCTTACTGTAAATTTTAAAATGTATTATATGATGCATTATCCAACTTCCTTTTTTTATGCTTTACATGTTAGGAAGATATGGAGGAGCTAATTGTTTCACTTTCGTTAATGAAATCCCTTTATATCAGACATTAAAGCCACTGAAGCACAACCTACTCATCTTAGCAACTGTTCTTGTAGTGTTTGGGAATGGTATCATCCATCTTACATTTTTGTCTTTTTAGTGAGGCCACTTCATTTACATAGCAAAACCCCACATATGTGTGTTTTAAGAGACTGTAAAATAAAATTCTTCAGAATACAGAAATAAAATCCTGGCAGAGAATAGTGTGACTGCACTCTCGTTACACTATTCTAGGCAGTTTCACAATTCCTGTGTTGAAACAACTTTATGCAGAAAAACTAAGTCAGAACCAAAGCTTGTCCAGCTAAGACATTGCCATAGACACACCAGTGAATCACCTGCAGAATTCGTGGTCCTGCACTGCCCATTCTGACTCTGTGTCAGGTTACCAACCCCAGTGTTAAATGATGTGTGTACATACGTGTACCACAAGAGCAAACTCAGCCATTTGGTTTGAAGCCATATATGCCAACAGTTTAGTCTGGATGCCCTATTGAAATACCTGAGGCACCCACAAATATCCCGCTTCCCTGATCCTAATGCACCACTCTGGCACAAAGGCACAGGCAAACATCAATAATATCTTGCATCAACAGTAACTTATTAAATGCCAATGCATTAGTATTGTGGGAGGAGCAGAACTGGTTGCTGGTGTTTAAAATGCAGCTTTCAGGTATCAAGTTATATCATCCATCTGGTTACAGCTGATCCTGTAATAAAGTTAGTCTAATGAAAATCATACAATTTAGTGACCTTGATTACAGCTTCTGGTTTGAGTCTTTTGTATTGTTTTAACAACTGAGTTGACACTGGTAATACTCAGGAAAAAAAAAAGCGGGTGAAGAAATTCTATCTAGGAGCAGTGCTGAGAGAGAGAATTAAGGCAGTCCTGTAATATTTTTTTTTCTAGAGCATATAGCGGTGTTCTCACACTATTCTCTATTAAGATGTACTTTTTTGATGTGCTTCTTAAGAAGGAAATGTTTTTTTCCATATATTTCAGCTCAAACCTCTATATAATATTTCTATTCAATGCCTTCAAATGAATAAAAATGTATTAATGGAGTAAACCTTTATGTTCAATGGCAGGGGGTAAGAAAAGGAGAGGGTGGAAATCAATCTTTCCTGAAAACATAATACAGCAATAAAGGATACCCACGCTCAAGCACTGTTTGCTGCTTTATGATTTTTTTCTCAGTTCAAACAAAGCTGCATTCAAAACAAGGATAAACATATCAATGCTAATTTTATATAAGACTCTTCCTTGTATAGTAATTTCACCTATTCTATTCATATAGCAAAGAGCAGGATTTCTTTGATCTCTTCCTGCCATCGATGTTTTGCCATTTAGGCTTCTACTTAATGTCTTTTGTTCTGGTATATATTTGCTAAAAGTGATAGATCATTCTGTTTATAATCTACATAACTGTCTATATTTCTGCCAGATGTCAGCTACTGTTCTTTCCTGTTAAAGTTCTCAGGAATATATCCCTGTAAATAACTCAGTACCAAACGACAACAAAAAAAGTGGTGGTATCTTGGGTTCCCATGTGAAAATCTCAGTATGAATGGAGAATATTTAAGTTTCACTCATAATTATGTATTAAGAAAATGGCAACAATAAGGTGACTTCTGTGGAGTAGGATTTCTCACATGATGGTCATACATTAGGAAGATTAGTTGTTCTGCTTTACTCGAGATCATGAGATATGGTCCACGCATCTGTTATTGCTGGTTGGAATGAGAGATGATACTTCTGTGCCTGTCTGGGTTACTTGCTTACTTCCCTACCTGCTTAAACACCTCAGGAAGGTGTGACCAACTGCTGCTTTTCTGCCAAGAGATTGCAGCTGCCACATTCATCAGTCTTCTACACTCAGTACTAACTTATGGTATCCAAATTTGTATTTTCGCCTTTAAAAGCATAGGAAGGCAGATTACTTTTGTAGAGGTGAAACTAGGGTATGAATGACAAAAAGATATCTGTGAATTCACCAAAAGGAACTGAGGAAATTTTCCAAATTAAACTGTTCTCTGCTTATTTGATATTTATTTGTGCTTATCACAATACCATTCAGGTCTTTTCAGGCTTTGTAAAAAAAATCCAAAAAACCCCCAAAAACAAAACCAGAAATAGTCTTTTTTTATATTACCTGTCTGCTGAACTGGTGGCCTGTTTGTGGTGGACAGTGAATCATCATACCTGCTGATGGATATGGGACCATCAAACACATGTGTGTGTGTGGAAGGGGATGTTTTCAACATTTACCTGAGATTCAAAGTCTGCTTAGATCATTAATCTCATGCAGAATATTGTGACCTGTTTTTTCCAAATGTTTGTGGTTATCTGTGATCTGCACCAGATGTCTAGGAAGATATACTTGAAACTGTAGGTTATTAAGTGAGTGGAGAGGGTGTGTAACATGCCTGATACTGAAATGATACCTAACAACCTCATTTTCACTTCCTCATGGAAAGTTTGTGAGTGCTATTATTTATTTTGCTAGAGTAAGTATCCAGTATATCAACACCCTTGCACTTTTCTCAAGCACTGAATTTCACTTTGCTTAAAAACACAAAGCAATCTGGTGATGAAAGCGTTTAAGAACAGATTAGGGACCCCTGGCTTAGAAGTAGCCAGCAGCCACAGAACACGGGTGTTACACAAAGTGGGATGGAGAAATGCCTGGAGGAATTTTGTGGCTTCAGATCATTATCTGGTAAGTCTCCTGAAAGCTCCTTAGAATTCCAAACTAAATTCTAATGGCAAACAAAATGCCCACTAAATCTTTCACCTTACAGTTTTATACCCCTCATTAAGCCAACTCTAGCCTTCAAGCAGGAGGAAAACAGGTTTCATTTAATTCATCTGTTCTGATTTTTAAAATGGCATTTTTAGTTGAGATTTCTTCTGATCCTGTAAATTAAATAAGGTATATTTTTCAAACTGTTTCTGTAACAGCACACAAGAGGGAGTAGGTAAATAGCTGTATCTGGTCTGAAAACATTTTTTTACAGAAGAAATTCAAGAGCTATGGCTCAAACCAAGAAAATCAACTTATATTTGACTCTTAGGGAGACAACAAGCAGCAATAAGAAGATCGGGGAGAGCCCATAGAACTTAATTATTGGTCTGAAGAAGTTACAAAATGAAACCTCTTCCTATTTGCATAAACTTACCTTTTAAGGTATTTCTAAAGTATCCTCCAAACAACATTGTGCTGTTACGTTTTTACAAGGTCAGATCGTTTGTCCTCCAATTTGGTAATCTGAAATTCAGTTCACTGTATCGTTTTTAATCAGGTATTGAAGCCAATGTACAGAGTTAGTGTTGCCGGGTGTAATCTTATGAAAAATATCTTTTTCTGTCTACCTGGAAAGGAAAAGAAATGTGTTTGTGAACCACAATACTGAGAAGAACTGTCTACTTGGCAAATTAGACATATATTGGGTTTGGGCAGCATCTGTCTCTGTCTCTACTCTAGGACTCTGTCACCTGTACGTGGAGAAAAGTACCTGTAGAGGGCAAGTAAAGCAGTCAGATTTAATTTATGGGAAGAAAAATTAGGCTGAACTTGATCATGCCTTTGAACACACCACTTACTGTAAACAAAATATTGTTCTTTTCATGATGTATTAGCATTAACTTTATATAGCTGCTGCATATATAGGGAGTTGTATGCATAGCAAATGATAGCTGGCAAAGCTTTTTAAAGGCCTTGTTAGCTCTGACTTGCAGGATTTGTGGATACACTTCCAGTTCATTTATTTTGGCTTGCTCTTAAACTGTACTTTGATGTTCAAGTAAGTGTAAAAATTCATTTTGAGCTCTAGGTAGACCAACCCAATTTTGCCTCTGTTCCAATTTAATAAAAATCTCTAGATCATGCCAAAAACGGTCCTAGTTTTGCTCAAAACCTGATCTAAAATTGGGCCAGATTTTTTCAGGCTCCACTAGCTTTCCCATTATGGAAGTGCCACACAGTAACGTTGCACAAGTTTGCTGTTAATGGCAGCAAAAAAGAATTACTTTTAGACAAGTGTCATGCCGTGAACCAAGTTCTTCTCTCTTACTTCCATAAGAAAATGGTTAAGGTGATGGAATCACATGATTATAAACCTTGTGGAATTTAGCTCTATAATTTCACTTCTGTAGGGAGTTTAGCAACTAAATAGTAGTTCATCATTTAAAGCTACCTCCCAGTCTGCTTTTTCTGCCCCAGCAGTACTTATTCAATGCAGGACAGGTCTCACTGACCTTGGCAGCACAGGCAGGTAATATATTTTCACAAAAGTGAACTTCTTTTTACCTTTCTCCTTCAGGAATAAGCTTTGACTCTTCAAAGGTATGAAATGATCCAGTGTTTGATATGTATTTTCAGTTTTCTTGAGTACTGATTTTTTCTTTATGTTCCTGTTGAGCTGGTCTCTTTTGCTGTAGGTTGGACAAGCTTCTTGGTTATTCTTCCACAGTTCAAGAGAGTGCGGTTGAACAATCCCACCAGTTAATTGGGAATGAGTTCCTCTGCACAGAGCTGGGCGCAGATCCCAAAGCACATGCTCAAAGTTTGCTCCTGTGAGTAATTGTAATTTTAGATAGGTTTTTGGAGCTGGTGCTGTTTTTGATATCTTGCTTTCAATAAATGCAGTGGGCACTGGCTTGCCCCCTTAATGTTTTGGATGGCCTCGTACAATAGTAAATTGTTCGGCTTCCGTTTAACTATATAAGCATAAAATAGTAGCGACAAAATTAAAGTGTCTCTGCGCCTGAAGATCATAGAACCGCTGGGATGTGTCCATATATTTTTACATTAACTGACTTTAAGAGCTAGTGAGGAATATTTGGACAGAACACTTTTGTTTGCTTGGTTTTTTTCTATGAAAACTATGACTTTTAAAATCAGAGGAACAGGCAAAATCCCGTAAAATTCACAGTGGAATCAAGAAAGACACTAACACTTTCTAGGCTGCTTGATATTCCCTGAACATGAAAATAAGAAGAATAAACGTGTTCTAAGACAAATATTAAGCAATCTCATTCATCATCATGATTTCTGGCTCTGGTACGGATCTGTCCTCTCCTTCATGGCTGTCCTAGCAGATATCAGCTGTTCTAAGATCATCTCTTTCAGCGTCAGGTTTTTTTTCAGAGATAACATCTCTAAACTACCAGAAGTCAGATTGCCAGGTTTCCTCCACTGCCCTCCTTTCCCCAGTATAAGTGAACACCAGAGCAAGATCTTCAGCATCAGTAGATGAAATAGGAAATGAATGAACACTCAAGTTAGGCAAGTGTCTCTCCTGCTCCTCTCATTTTCTTTATTTCATATTAAATGTCTTTATTTCAGCACGGTGTGGAACAGGAAGAAAATATAAATTACCTCATTTCATGGGATGGGAAAATGACTTTATCAGCCCAGTTTAGACTGGACTCACTAACCTACTTTGAAAACGTTTGGTGGTGTAATACAGACCAACAGCCCTGGACTTCCCAGTGTAGGTGGCTCTTTTACAAGCCAAATTTTGTTAGAGTTTTCCCTTTCTCCTTAAGTCGCTCCCTGACCTATTGCCCATTGGGCAGTATATCGGGAAGCAGGTGATGTTGGTGATGTTTGGAAACATATCAGTGCAAACTAAATGCCTTGGATCCAGCTCTGGCACGATGGAGCAAAACCAGCATTAAAGCCATTTCCTTTGGTGTGCCCAGGGTCAAACTAAATTGCTATAAACAAACCAGTCTGCATCCCAGAAGAAATGTTTATGTGAAATAGTACTTTCCCGATTGCCTTCTCCTGCTTCCCTCTTCCCCTTACAAAGCTGCTAGAAGCAAAATACAAACATAGCAAACAAGGAATTTTTCTCTCCAGTAAGTTTAAAGGGACAGTAGATGGGATTTTACACTTGTAGCTGTTCGTCTTTGGAAAACAGCACGGTTGCTACACTGCCTAAATACAAGAGGCTCTGCTGCTCCCTTTGCTGCTCGCTCCCCTCTCGGGCCTGATAGTGCTTCCTTCCTGACCTCTCATGGCTTCCTGCCTCGAGCCTTATCGCAGCAAAAAACTTGACACTGTACTGGCTGTGCCACTTGGAATGCATTTAAATTCAGTAAATGGAAATACCCTTACCTTTACATTTACAAACAACTATCATCTGCAGATCACTCAGTAATTTCCCACTGATACCTTTTTTTTCTTTTAGATATGTAATTTGAAATAGAGAAAAGAAGGAGAAAAATAAACACTAAAAGGAAAAGGGTAAAGGAAAGTTCTCCTGTTTCTTTTAGTTTCGCTTTTCTGCAGTCTGAGAATCCATCTCTCAGGATGATGAAATCAACTCTGCAATTACTTTAACAGCCATATGTCAGTTTAGATCGGTTGAGGAATATATCTCCTTAATCTAAACACTTTGAAGGGAAAATATTGCAGAAGTTCAGTATGCAAAGGAAATGAAGATGGTGCATCAAAATCTAGTGTAATTGCATCCCCAGTGCAAAACCAGAATTTTCTGCTAACAGTGCTGTTTTTACCCTGACGCTTTTGTAGGAACTAAAAGATGCAATACCCCGAGCAATACCTCATATGACTGTAGGGATGTCAAAAGAACGATTCTACTGATTTTAGTTGACTAGACACAGCTGTGCAGACTTGAATAACTATTTTAAATTAAAACACTGAATTCGCTAAAGAGAAGGGAGTCGTTTCTCTCATACTCTGGCCAGTTAGCCTCAAAGCCACAAGGAACAAGTTAGCAACATCTAAATGTAGGAATAATCTATGGTTCACATAGTTTTATGGACAAAAATGTTTTTTACAGAACTTCTCGTGTATAGAGACCATTTTATTATCATATTTTAGGGTCAGAGGAGACTATTAATAAACACTAATCCAAACTCTGGCATTCACAAATCTTAAACATCATCAACTCTCAGTTTGATTGCCATCATAAAAACCTCAGAAAAACACCATGTCAAATACTCCTATGGGTAAATTAGAGAAGCATTCCAGTTATGTCAAATTCTATCAGTTTCCAGTCATCTCATCATTTTATGGTTTTCCTGGTACACTAAAGCACTGTCTGCTATCAAAAGTATATTCCTTTTGTACATATTTGTAGTCCAAATACTTCACAGTATGTTTGAAAAGTTCAATAGATTCTTTTTTTAGCCCCTTTCTTCAAGGTCTATTTTCTAACTACAGATTATTCCCTTACTTTTAAAAATTGTGTCCAAACCTTTAATGTATTTTTCTGAAATGTTAACATCAGAACCAGATATAGTATTTGAACAGTTATTTCCTTAATACCATATACAAGAGGTGATATTACCATCTTATTCTTACTTAATACTCCCTGTATTTGTACATGTCCATGTTGCCTTGGAAGCCTATATTTCAAATAAAGTAGGCTCAATTATAGAATCCCGAATGGGGAATTAACATTCAATACATTTTAATTCTGTAGTGTTATTTTGTTAATTTAATCTAGGATTTTCAATGTCAAAGAACTAATATCTATGTTTATCTTTGTTAGGAAACAAGGGGATTGACTCCACTGAAGTCAAATGTGGCAGACTATAAACATGTTAGGTAAAAAGAAAAGAAAAATTTGTTCAATAAAATTCCATATCAAATTATCTAAGATAATCTATTTAAATTTTAGGGGCATATTAGAATATTTCAACATATTTTGAATTCAAAATTTAGTTAGATTTAATTTTTGATTGTCTTGACATCACTTAAGGAGAAGAATCTGAAAACACTTAAAGGATAGAAGCATGGGTGATTAAGTAATTATTTTAAAATTAGATGAATTCTTTAAATTAACTTTTCATTAAATAATTTGATTATCTGGAAAATAAGTCTTACCAAATATTTGATAACTTTTTTTCTTGAGCTATAATTTGCTGGATAAAAAAAATATCTATTTTTAGGTTATATACCTCACGCCACTCTTATCCTCATACAAATTGTTTGTAACACATATTCAGCTGAATAATATGGGTTAATCAAGAGATTTTGGTAAATTATTCTATATGGAAATCCTCCTATCACACAGTTTTTTGATCTTGGTAACCCACACACACACACACACATATATATATGCATGTATGTAAATGTCATTATATCCCTTTCTGCTTTCTTTTTCCATATCACCTTTTGAAAATATTAATTAATAAATATCCTTGGGGAAAACTGTATTTTCCCACATTTTTAAATGTGTCACGAGACTCGTGAATGCTTTTGAAATACAAATATTTTGTGGTAATAAGCGACAATGAGTGGGTTTATTTCATAGCCTAAGCATTGGGGTGCAAACTCCCAGTGTAGGTGATAAAGCAAATTGAACTGGCACCTCAACCTCCCTTCAGCTCGCAAAAGAAAGGATTCCTGAGTGGGAGTTCCCTGACCAATCTTTCCTTTGCAGAAAAAGATAGCAATATTTTAGAGTCATAACCTCATCCAGTTTAGCCGCAACCTCCTTCCTGATTAGTCAGTTGGAATATTGTAATTAATGATGTCATGGTAATGATGAGAGAAGAGTACCTACGTTAAAATACCCAGAAAAATGGTCAATCCAGAGACTGGATTCTCTAAAATTAAACTTTTGACTGGGCAATGTTGTTTCTTTTTGGCTAATTTTGCAAATAAGCTACTGAAGTCTTTAAAAAAGGAATGTTCCTCACGTATCTAAGAAAAATGGTATTGAGTGGCTTAAAATCTTCCATGCTCTCTTAAATAAGCCTATCTGTAAAATGTCAAAGCTTGAAGTTTTCCAGGAACTCTTGCATCAGCTTGAGGGATAAGGTTAGACAGAACAAGCACCGTTTAAACGGAATCCCATTTACTTTCACACTTGGTAAGCTCAATTCCTAAGTTATCGTTATTAATGCCACACACACGTGCTGACCAAGGTTTCTGGATTTTGGTTTTGGTAATATAACATGAATGCGTTTCAAGGTTTAATCCAAAAAGAGATAGGATAATTTTTTTTGAAAATCTAGAGATTAATATAAAGAGAAAGTATTTGAACTGTCTGCTGAGGCTTGGTATTGAGCACATCTGTCCCTGTGCCCTGCTCTATATTCCGGTAGTGAATTTTAGGTTGCAGTTGTATTCTATCCTCTGGATCCTCTGGAAGGTTGGGTACAGTATGATAAGAGTGTGGTTGGTCTTCCTACTTGTTTCTCCCAGATGAATTAATGGAAAGAGATGTAAAATGAGGAATTCTATGACTATCCATGCACAGGCCAAGGAAGATGAATTTGCATCTGGGCAAATACATTGTTTTCCACTAAAAAACCATTAAAACAAAAAAAAAACCAAACATTTCTACCTAAGCTTAAATTTGAACCTTATTGCCTTTTATTTTGCATGTCATGGCCCTCAAAAAGTCCTGTGCAGCTTTCAATGAATAGCATAAATGTGTCTTTTTGATACAGGCAATTTTTTTCATTAACAAAAAGCCACCACACTCTGCAAAAGTTAATCTGACAAGAGAGCTATGCAATTAGATTCTCTATTCTTATCTATTCAGCTAATTATGTAGTAACCATCACTAAAGTATCTGATTGCTGCATAGTTGTTCTTGGATTTTATTTTCATTAAATTCTCATGACACAGGAAAATAATCCCCATTCTAGAGTAAACACACAATGATTCGCTGATTTTCTGTTGAAGGTTGGTATAATGAAGTGTCATTTTTGAGGAGGAAATATTATAAAGGATTGTCAACCTCAACCACATTATGAACCATGGTAGTTGCTGGCAGTTGCTGAAGTTAGACTACCTTACATATGGGAGTGCTTTTAAGAATTTTGACTACTCTTACAAGCACTGAAGAATTCTGAAATTTGATAATTTTATTCTGTAACATACGCTAGTATGGTATTTGCTAAAGGAAGAGTCTTTCTTGTAAGACCTTTCTCTCAAGGCTAGAATAATGGTTGTAATTAAAAGACTGATTTTGTGCAAATGTCTGTGTATTAACTCATTGGACACAATAGAAACTTATAAAACAAGGTAAACCGCACATTTGCAAAAGCTAGATAAGGCTAAAGGATTTTGAACTGTTCTAAACAGAGTCCTTCATGTGACAGTAGCTATTTAGGACAGTTTATGTCATAGGGAATAGGACAGAAACGAATGTGGATTTTTATCATGTCTTACTGTACTTCCCTCCTGATTCTTAGTAGTAGTCTAATAACGCTGTGCCAGAATTCCGTGAGTTTATTAATATTCCCTACACATTGTGTTTGTTTCTGTTTTTTAAAGTTATTGCCAGATTATAGCCTGTCTGTGCCTGATAGTGGTTGTGTTTGTATATGAGCACAGGGTCATCTGATAACAAATTGTAGCACTGCGCGATAAGCAGTGTTTAAAATGGGTGCAAGCCAGAAACCTATGGCTCCCAGTATACTTTTAGAAAGTCCCATCAACAAAAGAAAGAGTTCAAGGTATTTCGGAAAAGGTCATTGATTACAACCAACTTCACGATCCTTCTGGATGTGTTCCTTCCTGCAGAGACATAATTACATTTGTTTTACAGTCAAACTTATTTTCAGCTTTGAGCAAGGACAATTGCTTTCAAATCTGATTTTTGACTCACATGTACCAGTTTAAGAAAGCTGTTAGCTCTGAGTCAGTGAAGTAGCAGCAATGGCCGTGAGATCTGCTTTGGACCCCAAAAATTTAAATTTATAGAATAGTGCAGTGAGTAGCTGAAAAGCATTTAGCTTGCAGAATGCTGACCTTGGTTTTTCCCAGGAACTATTTATTATACTGGAGTATCTTCAGTACAGGGTCTTTTCCCTGTCTTTTACTGCAGGAGTTCATGCATCTGTGTCATTTTCCTTTTTTACTTTCAGCTGAAGCACAGCATTTTCTGAGAAATTCACTACAGCTGTAATCCAAGTGAACCCGTGATCTTTTTAGGAACCTATGAGAATTGAATAGCCTTTGTCCTCTGCCTTCTTTTGAACTCTTTTACATGTAGTGGTGACAAGTATTTTGAACCTAAGCCAAAAGGACATATGCTGTCATTTTTCTGAGGTATTACAAGCTAATACAAAAGATAAAGGTTTTACTAAAGTGTGTCTTTTATCTAAAGTCTGCATTTATCTATAAAGTTGTGGTCTCAGCAGTAGGTAGTGGGTGCCTCAGGCTTGTGATGTTTGCGGTTGCATCCCTGCTTGTGGTCAAGCTGTTGTTAGTGTTGTATCACGACTGTTGTCCTCGATAGGAGTGGAAGTACCATCCAATGTGAACTGCATCAATACAAACAATATTTCAGATGCTTTCTGGGACTTTATGTTCACTGTAAATCTTCCTCCTATATCTTCATCTACCCCGTGTCTCTGTGCACAGCCTATCAGGATTGAAACAATTCACTCCAATTCATCTTCATTAATTGAAGACCTCAGTGGGTTTTTTTTGTTCCTTTTTTTTAAATCATGTACATTAGAAGTCAAGCTGTTTATTAGCAATTTTACTACTACACTATCTGTTTATTAGCAATTACTACTACACAATTTTACAACTGCAAAGGTGTTGACCAAAGTTTTTGATAGTCAGTGGGGAAATCCTGTCATGCTATGGACATTCAGTTGATCCAGAAAGAGGGTATAAGACAGAGATTTTGCTTTTCTTTTAAAATGACAGCAGTTTCTGCAGATACAAATCTTTTCATCTTCCTTTTAGTTAAATTTTACTATGACTATAGGAGAAAAGAATTGTGACTTTATTTGTTTTCTCAGTTCTTTAATGTATGAAACATGGGTAGAGGTTTTAGTAAGATTCTGTTTATTTAAAAACTCACACCCACCAAGTTTTTGTTTGCTTATTTTTTGTTTTGCTGGTTTTTTTTAAATTATACTTCTTCTAAAACGTTGGGATGACAAAACTACCAACAGATTCTTGTCTGAAGAAAAATACAGTGTTGTGTATTTCACTGTCTGGAAACAGACCCTGCCTTGTCCTGAGTGCCATGCAGTGTCACAAAAATTCCAAAGCTCTTTTTACTGCTCCAGTTGAGTGATGACAAAAGGAGTTGTCCGAATCAGAAGAAATGCAGAGAGCCACAACACAACTGGAAAGAGGAAGGAAATGCCAGTAGAGGTAATGCCCACATCTATGTCTACAGTGGCGAGCAGACCTGGCCTCTGGTCTGAAAGGAGTTATCGGTCCTCCTTACAAAGCAAAGCAAATTTCATCCTCCCAAAACAACCAGAAAGATCTACACATGTGCTGTAATTCAGGGTCTCTTAGAGCCAAGGGGAAGACTCACACTAACTTCAGGACAATAATAATATACAATCTACTTTGAAAGCCTTAAACCACTAGTATTGTACGTTCTCTATTTCAACTTTTGACTTGTCTGTTTTGCTTGTATGTTTCAGTGCTAAACTACTCCATATCAGGACTAGTTGCTACAGTTTCCTCTGCAAGCTCCTTTTTTTCTTCATTTCTTTCAAAATAGCGTGCCATCTTTCCAACATAAACACCAAAGGGAAATAGATGAGCGACTACGTAATCACAAAACTATCTCAGGCAGCAGGCTTCTGAAATGTGTTAAAACCTCAATCACAACATGCTTGTCCTCCTGCCAGTGCCTGATGAATATCCTTACCATTTATCCTCTCTTCTGGCCACTTCCCTTGGAATACTTGAATTATAATTAGCTTTTTCAAACATAGTTTCCTATAAAACAGCTGCAGTCATTGTGCAATTGTCCAAAAATAAGGTAATACATTGCACATAATATCCAAAAGGATTTATGCTAAATTGTGCCTTTGTTAACTGAAAGACAAGTGTGAAATTAAATAAACTTTATCTCTTCTTTTTTTAATTGCAGGAAAATTCTCAGGAATTTCTATTGTTGGTTTTTTCCCTACATTTAAGTATTTATGACATAAAAAAAGGGACACTAGGTGCCAAATGTTTGAGTACCTAACTTGCATGTTGATGCCCAGCAGTACTTCCCTGGAATGGCTGGTCCCTCTTTGCACCCTCTAGCAGTGGGGCCACTGAGAGGTTCCTTCAAGCCCCAGCTCTCTGTACGTATTAATTGGTGTGAAATCAGATTCTCTGTGGTGCAGGTGAATTCTCTAAAAGACCCCAGAACTTTTGGTAACTTCATGCATGTTCTACTTTTTCTGTCAGGAAAACGTGAAGAACAGATTTCACAACAAGGATAGTTTCATAGCCTAAATTTTCTCATGGATCATAAAGCTAGAAAGCAGGGTAATCAGGTTTGAACACCTGTAAACCACATTGTACATTTTTCTGATTTAAATATGATGTACTTCTAGACAAAAATACCCATGAAAAATAAAGTCTGTGTCATTTATGTGTTAACAAGGGATGAAAAGATAATAACAAGACGGCAGAATTGCACTAAAATTTTCAGAACATGGAAAATACGCAGGACCATCTAATTTTTTCCTTTCACTCCCCTCTGTCACATTTTCCTTTCTGTTGCAAACTCCTTCCTCCTGATTGCTATGTTGTCTTTGCAGTTGATCCGTAAAATACAGAGCTGAGAAAAACCTTTGTATAGCTTTCTTTCAAAAGCTGAAATTTTAGCCCCTGTAACAGCTTTCACTCTCTCAAGATAGATATAGGTACTCTTTAATTCTTCTTATTATACCATTTAATTTTTTATAAGGTTCCAAATCACCTCGTGCCATAGTTTCACAGCTGATTTGTGACACACATATATTTCCACTTTTAATATATTTCAAAGGGAGCACTGTAGGGCTGCAAGTTAAGTCATTCCTTGAATTTCTTCTCGGAATGACTTTTATCTCTGTCATTTGTGGCACGTACGTTTTGTAAATAAACTGGAGTTTTCACTTCCCTGCTTTGTTATTGGAAGCTGTGATTTGGGACTGGAGCCATTCTGTCCCTCTGTGAAAAGACACTTGTTTATGTGTTGTCTAGAATATCGGGGCCTGCTTGCCAGGGGATGTACAGTAGATGTGACATCTCAGCACAGCCTATTTTGTCTGCCCTTGCCCTGATTTAAACAGTTGGGCTGAGAAATATTATTTTTTCCCACAGCAGGTTTCTTCCAGTAAAAAAAGATAACGTGAGTTTATGCTTTTACACCAATCCAATGCTATAAACTTCCTGGTTTCAGTTGTGGATATTCTACATAAAACTGGTGTGGTCTCCTTTGGCATTATGTCTTCCAATAGCAAAATTCTTATTCAATTGAAATTTCTGTTTATAAAATCCATCTGATCCAAATTCTGTAATATATAGAGTATTGAAAATGCATGACATCTAGCTACTAGAAGATAATAATAGCTTGGAAGTATTTTGTTTTAGTTGAAGCATCCATTGCTTATCAGGTGACTTATAGAAAAGTGACATTTTAATCCTGCAGGAATATGATCCCTGTCTCCTCCCTACTTGAGGCTACTTAACATTTTAAGTCTGTTAACAAAGTGCTGTGGTAACACAGAGCTACCTTCTGAAATGGCACTGCTAAAGTAACAAAATAAGTGAGTGACAGCTATTTCAAGTGTAACAATTGTGAATAATTTGTACTTTTCTATAAGCCTAACATTTATGGTGTAATTAAGGTGAAAATGAAGGTTAGGAATCTTCCTCTGCTCAGCTCAGACCTCGTGCGTTCCTCAGTCTGATCCTTTGCTGAACCGACTTCAGCAACCCAGAGCATAATTCTACAGAAGAAGGGCTCTTAGAAAATGGCATACCACCCCGCTCTGTGTTAGATAACAAATGTTCTCCATGGCATAGAAAAATCTGAACTTTGATAACAACTGTATTTTCTGTAAATGGTGAAAAGAGAGAGATTTAATGTTCAAGATACACTTCATCTGTTCCCAATATTCTTCAATACTATTTGCAGGACAACTACAAAACTGTATTTTGCAGTAAAAGTCAAAATATTTGTGAATCTTCAAATCTTTAGAAGTGATGAGCAAAACAGCTGCATTATAGGGTTCACACAAGAGTCCTAGGTGAAAACAAAAGATGAATTTAAATTGTCTTTCTATAAAGCAATTATGACCTACTAAAGTGTAAACTTCTTGGAACAAAAATTATTTAGTTTGTATCTGTGTTAGTTTTCTCGCTTGGTCTCTCATCAGGTTTACTAAGTGCTGCTTTCTTATGACTAGAGATGACTATATAATGAAATCCTACACGATTTCATTGTTTTTCAGATTTTTTTTCTACTGTACTGGAAAGTGATTTTCACATTGAATATTCTTCCCTCATCAAAGAAGAAGAAAAGACCTTACAAGAGCTTTGTTTTCTCCTTAACAATAGATATCTAAACCCAAAGAATTTGCTGATAATTACAAATAACTGTATTTCACTAAAATCCCTCAGGTTCAGTTGACCTGTCATTTAAAAAGCACTGCTTTCATTTTGACATAAGACTGAAACTGGGTCTTGTGCCATGAATTAGTGTTAAATCAGGAGGAGGCATATTTTAAGGCAACAGGTATACTTTCCAAACACAGCCTTATTGTTCTAAATTAAACAATTATCTGAGGGCGTAACCTAGCACTCTTTAATGTGACCTTGCTTGATAAACTCTCCCAAGATGTTTTTCTTAGTGCCTTAAGTTGTGTTTCACCTGGAATAAGTATTGAGGAACACATTAAAAAAAACCCCAAAAACTAATTCTAACATTTTCTCAGTGAGACTGTGCTGAGGGTATTCCAAAACCAGAAGTGAAGGAGGGTCTTGCTTTTCTGTATTTGAGAGGCAAATAGTCATGAGAGAAGCGATGGCTTACGTTTCCTTTTCATGGCTCCTCCTGTCCTCACATGAGGAGCATCTGTGACTATTTGTACAGATAAATGTTTTTCCAGGTACAAAATCACATATTTTACTCTGATACATTAGTCTTTCTATTTTTACTGCTTGTAAAAGTGTTGTCCCTGTATGTCTGAATCAGCTTTGAAATATTTATTTTATGAAACACTGATTGCTGTGAAAGCTGTGGTCATGGCTATTGTTGTAGTTAGGCAGGACACTGGTGGTCCTGAATCAGTTCAGTAGAGCTTGGAGGGATTTTTTTGCAGATCAGATTTGCTTTCTCTTATACTGTTCCCATAACTTTGCTTGAAGTTAATTCTTATGGTATCAGATTGAGTTGCTCTTTATTGAGATTTGACCTGAGAACATTTAACAGGGGAAAAAATAACCAAAAAACAGACCACTGAAAAGATAGAAATTGGTCAGTATGGGAATATTTCCTAAATGGAAACAGATCTAATGGCACTCGAAGAACCTTGATGTATTGTAAAGTTTCCTCATTTGCACTGGATAGAGTAACTGTCCTAAAGCAGGTAATTTTGCATAGAGCTAAGTCAGGAAATTCTTTACTGTTTTCAGTTGCCTGACTTCTGTAAGCTAACCTGGGAAACATGAGAACACTAAAGAAAGAAGCACCTTATTCCAGCTGATTAATAAAAGAGACACTTTCAATGTCAACCCCAAAAAATCCAGTGTGAATTTAAGTCCCTACCTTAACTGCTTTGCTTTCTTAATATTCGTTGTGTTTGTGACAGGTCTGAAAAAGCATTGTTAATGACTGAAGTAGTACTTGAAGACAGTGTCCATTGTAGCTAAGTGAAGAAAAAAGCTTGTTTTCTAACCCTAAAAGTGTAGGTCTGGAAAAGACCAGCCTAATCCTTAGCTATACGCAACAGAATGACTTCATAACTCGTGTATCTAGATTTTTAGCGCAGAGTTTTGATGGCACGTAATACTAGACCTCAGCTTGGTACAGTGTTGTGAAAAATGCTTTTAAACACTTTGACTCTCCTGATGGCTAGAAGTTGCAGCATTTTTAAAAAAATTCAAATAGGATTACACCTTTATTGTTCCAATGAACAGCAGCTGATTGTCTCACTGAGAGCCCAGAGTGCTGACAGAAGCTTTTGATCACTAGACATAACCTGCCCAAACTCGTTTTCTACTAAAGCAAGCTGAGAAGACCCTAAAAAATAAATGAATAATTTTTCTTAAGTCTGACTAAAGGTAAAATCTGGCTATCTATTTGTTTGCTTTATTTTGTTGGGGTTTATTCGGTTTTGTTTTGTTTGTTTAGAGTAATGCTTGTAGTTTCACACAGTATGAGCTTTAAGTCACAATGACTTTCAGTGGAGTTTGAATTTTTCACTGCCTGAGACATGGCTGAAAATGGAAGTTAGGTTGTGAAATAACTTAGATAGTTTTGTAAGTGAGATGACCTAACACTTCGTACGTGAAATTCCAGCATGTTTCCTATTGTGTTTTTTGTCTGGGACTCAAGAATTAAACACTGACACCAGAGTACCATCCAATCAAAGTATATGTAAAGCAATTCAGTTATTAGTTGAACATGAAATCACTGAGAATATTTTTATTCATGTAATACAAGAAGATAAAACACTGTTGGGTTGATCTGTGTTTTGAATGTGTTGTTTATGGGTTTTTTTTAATACTGGAAAGGTCTTTATGTGACTAAAGTTTAATTATAAAAAAGAAAATATTCTATCACAAATGAAAAAAAAGTGTGACATTCTCCTCATTGTTTTACAGCAAACAGGAAACTAGAGCGGTATGAACTTTTTCATGCCAGCTGCCCCAAAGTGGAGAACTTTAAAACCCCTTTTAGTGGGGGTTGTATTTAAGATACTTTTCCAAATTGGCAGTTACTGAGCACTTGCTGCATTTTTTTTTTTTTTAACTGCTATATATTTTACATTTGGCTCAGGACTGAAGTTATTCTTAGTCTTTATAAAGTGTTTTAGAAGTTCTGTTTATTTTGAAAACCTTTTTCTTGATCAAGCAAGCAGAATCAATATATGAGATGTTTCTAAGATCCTGGAATGTAACTTTAAGAAATTACAACACCTACAAATCAAGAGCCAAATCCCTGCCTTACACAAAATGTACCAGTGATAAATGGAGGTCTTACTGACCTAATAAAATGCTACAGATTGATATTCCTTTTGTTGAGCAGCCTGTAATTTCATTAATTTTATTGACAGTAATTATAACAAGTTGAATTTATGGTAGCCATAAAGAAAAGTTAGTCAACCACATGAAAATGTCAGCATGCTCACTTTGGTATGAGTAGACTGAAGCGATTTTTTTGGGGGTGGTGGTTGCTGATCTGCTGTCTTCATTCTGCAGTGTCGTTTGATGGAAGTTTGTGAAGTCTAGGGAATGGTGCTTTCAGTGTCCCTCGTACAGTTCTGTTTCCAAAACTGAAAAGATATTTTTGTAGCCTTGTGACTTTGGACCTGTGGCAGCATTTCTTAAAATTGTTAAGAGGGTTCCTGAGAGAACCGTATGACATGTCAAGCTGTCTATTCAGCTGGATTGTAAGAACAAAACTTTAGGTGAGGATTTTCTGTTCTTCTTTCTGTGTGTGTTAAAGTAAGAATGTAATGAAACCGTGCATTTTTTTGAGCTGAGCAAATTGCCGGTTCACTGATTTGTTGGAGACTTGCCTGTGCCGAGAATGCAAGACCAGGCCTGCTTATATTAAACATGTGCCAAAAATTCTGTATGTACCTGTGCAAAAATTAGCACAGGTTGCTACTGGTGAAAGACTGTGCAAACAAGTAGGGGTAATGCTACCATAAATTTCCTTGCCTAGACAGAGCAGCACCTCCTCTAAAGAGTGAATATGAAAATAGTGAGTAAATATGGGACCATGTGCCTATTTCTTCAAAATGGCCATCTTTTCTAAATAAACTTATGTCCTTATGTAGCACAAACTGGGAGGGGAGATTGCGTAGTCTAGGTTGAAACTAAGAAATTAGGGGTTTGTGCCTTTTAACTAGAAATTAACTGGAGATAACATATACAAAAAAAAAAAAATTAAATTTCATAAATGTTCCATTAGAAGATTGGCTCCATACTAGAGATGCTACTGGGTAGTAAAATGTTTTCAGAATTCACCAGATCTCAGAGCATGTTCTGAAAAAAATATAGGCAGATATATGAAGGTTGAATATTAACTCCAGGAGGTCAGTGAAATCAATAAAATATTTTTGGAGAGAAGATTTCAAAACAAAATTTCTAGAGGAGAAATACTTTTAAGAATAAAATGTTTACAATGCCAGGTCTTAAACATAGAAGAAAAGGGTCCACTACAGCTATGCCAGGGAGTTGGTTGTGCTGATGCTTAGTTATAAAAGACATGAAAACAGTAAGAGAGTATGCGTAAGATCCCAAATTTTGGGAAATTTAAAAATCATAAAATCTTTGTTTAGCTTTCATACTTTTACCTCCGGTACAAAACAGGTCTTTCTTGCTGATTACGTTGGACAAATTGGTTGAGCTTGCCTTTCCTCTGTCCTATGCTCCTGGCCTGGAGGACAAGTGCTCTAGTGGAGAATTCAGGTAAAAATACGAAGTTTTTATTTGTGTCTTTCTGAAAAGGCTTTTAATTTCTATTTTAACTTGACGAAAAGAATAAAAAAGGTTTGGTTTAATGTCTCATTGCAGTAGGCGTTCTCTTCCAGCTTCATCTCTCTGGTTCAGCTGAAATACATCAGCCTCGAACCTTCCTTGGCACAGTAGTACAGAGGGTAGTAACAGAGTAATAGTATAGACAAGTGCTGATTCAGTAACTCTTGTTTTCTAAGCTTGGTAGTATCAAATCTTAGCAAGACCTTCCTAAATCAGATTTCTTGCTGTCTTCACCGCCTCTGTGGTTTAAGAAATTTAAATTAAATTATTAGCAGTGTTGCTGCACGACAGGTTATCTTTTATCAGGAATCTCAATCCTACAGTGTAGCACATACAGAAACTATGGAGATACAGGCAGGACAGAATATCAGCTTTGTAGATGCATTTAAAAATTTTCTGAAGTCCTAAGATGGCTCTACTCATTCAAATATGCAGCTGTTACTCCCAATAAAATACCTACGAACAGAATTTCAAACATTTTAGGAAATGTGTGTGTCACTAATATGGCGCATCCCACACAAGCCAATCCTCTGAAGAGCTAAAAATATCTAAATAGGAAAAACTGATTGCTATAACTTGTTTCATAAAATCAAACAAAATATTATCCACAACCAAAACATTAAATATGCTGTGAGTGGTCTCCATGGGGCAATTTTATCTGAAAATACCATTTCTAGGCATGTACTGTGTTAAGCTGTGACCTGTTCATTTTGCAGTCTATGAACAGGTCACAGCTTAACACAGTACATGCCTAGAAAAGGCATTTTCAGATACCAGTTAATTCATATGTATCTGCAATCTATTCATTTTTTTTGTTGTTGCCTAAGGATCCACCCCCAGTGCAATTGAAAACAATTTTAAAGGATGGTATTCAGTTTATATCTGGCAAGTTAATTCATGCATATAATTCTAAATATTAAAAAAAAAAGGAATGTGTTCAAAAAAGAAATAGTTACCTCTGGAATCTTGTGCACTTAGTGTGCAAGAAGAGTAAATTGTTACTGCCATGTTATAGGTGCTGTTTAGAGCAATAGAAAACTTGAAGTAGCGCCTCTCAAACTATTTCAGTTAAACCTGCATTACTTTATTTCCTTACATTGTAATGCTGCAATGTCTATCAGCAAGAATGTGAGTCAGCCTCCCCTCGCCTGATTCCTTTGTGAAGATAAGGTATTTGAAAGTTGGTAGCTATGCAGTAGATTGTGCCTGTGGTAGGGCTCCTATAGAGCTAGATACACACCAGATATAAAAATATAGAGTGCACACAGAATGAAATCATCATCTCTTACAACTTTGATACTGCTTATTTCAGTTTACATTACGCAAAGATACGGTCTGTATACCATATAGACATAGGAAGCAGGAAATAGGCATCCTCTAAGTGGTTCATTTTGCTTTAGACATGCAAATATTTTTTCGCCACCTAGACATGCATTCTTGCCACTCCGCTTCACTGGAAAATAAATTTTATTTCCCTTGTTTCACTTATCTTGTTAAGCTTTTGTGCTATTGTTTTGATTTTTATCAAATAGAAAAACTTTTCACTAAAAAGTGCCATCCTTCCCAAAAGTGATAGGGATGAATTTCTGTATACACACTTCTATATATTTAGCATGTCCTCTGTTTTGGTGAATCAGTACAACTGCATCTTCATTGTGCTATGGGTTCCTTTTTCCAGGTACAGACTTTCTGGGAAGTACAGTCAACCTGCAAGTGCCACTCCACGCACTGGCACTCAGAATATCCCTGTACCTAGACCTGCTCAGTTCCATGTATCTGTCAGAGGGACACAAAGATGATCAAGTGAAATGCAGAACTGTTTTTTCCCTCTACCATCGTACTACAAACCAGCATTTTTCCAGATTCTTCCCTTCATGTCCTCTCTTACGTGAGGTTCAAAAGCAGAGGAAAGGCAGTGTCATGATCCAGGACTCCAGGATGGCTTTTACTGCTATTCAGCTGCCTTAAGACCAGCCTTTTCTTAAGTATCTTTGATCTTGTGCAGCTGTTAAGATTGCTATAACTTCGTGCTTATTTCTGACAAATAAGATACTGAATTTTGAACCAAAATATTCAAAAATATCTGCGTGTTCAGTGTGGACTGAAGCCTTAAAAGAAAAAATTGCCCTGCAGATCACATCTTTGAACAGCCAGAGAACCTGAGATTTTATTTTTCTGCTGGAATTTTTCTGCTGGAATTTCCTTCTTACATCACATCACAGTGATCACACCGAAACTGATCACACTTCGCACTTTCTCAGGCCTCAAAGCCAGGTGCCCAAACCTCTCACTTTAAGGAACGAAAAAATTTCCTCTGAGTTTCTGGCTCGTGGTGGGTGTTTTTTTGTATTTTATACTGTTTGCTAACTTAGTCAGAATATAATGTAAATTCTGAAGCTAAGGTTTTTCCAAATCTCATCAACAACGATTCGTCTGAGTCATGTTGTAGTTTTAGTATTTAATTAATACTGAATTGTGATAATATAGCAGGTATATTATTTGGCTGAGGGACTTGGAATTTCACTTGTTTGGAAGGAGGTGGAGAATTCCATGGCTTTATATATCTTATACTTTTCATAAGTAGAAAATAAGGAATTTCAGTTGCATACAATTTCCACCAGATTTTAAGCTATAACATAATCAAGAGTCTCTGCCACTTCCAAGTGTGTCACAAAATGAAGTAGCAGAGGTTAAGGAAGTCCTTTTCTGCCACTAGTCCTGAGCTACTTAAGTTGGGCAGAGGCAGGCCTCATGTGTTTTTCTTCTCTTTCTGGCATCCTGAAGAAAGGAATGCAACTTAAAATGCAAAGAGTTGGGGGAAAAAAAAGAGATGGCATATGATGAGGGAGATCATAATGTTATGGGAGGGACAAAGGAGAGTTATAAAAACAGGAAGAGAATAAAAATTGCATTTAAATTATTTAGAATTAGAAAGCAAATACATAGGTAGGAATTGTATGCTGTGTAAGTGAAAAGTCTGTAGAGTAATCAGAAAAGTCTACCAGTTGCTTTCCAGAACCTGGAAATAAATCCAGTGCTGTCAATGTTACACATTTTACCCACATATGGAAAGTTAATAATTTTTCCATTTACCTTGCTCTCCTTGGTCCCATCATAACAGTCCACAAGAGGGCTTAGCAGCTTGGGCTTTCTGCTGGTATGGCTGAACCTACCACTGGGCAGACGTGGAAGAGACAGTGGTACTACAGAAAAACATGTGGCACAGATCACTACTGAAGTGTGTGTGGGTGAGTGAGGAGACAGCAGAGAGACTGGGGTGATGGAGGAGCAGAAGAGTGCTGACAAGAGGAGGAAACCAAGGAAAGCCTTGGGAACATGCAAAGGAAAATACAGTTGGGATGTTGGTGTCCAGCCAAAACCAGTTTGAGAACTGTTTTCAAAACTGATTTGATAAACAGCCTCTTGTTTGTAATCACGAAACATATGGAAGATTTGGCTCCCAGCTTTGTTCTGATCCTCTTCTGCCATGTGCTTTGTGGGCCTTTTTGTTCCTGATGAAGTGCCATGTGATCTTTGTTACTTGCAGGTCTGAATATTGATTTCTGTTCTGTAGCGTGTTACTTCACGACAGTCTCAAATCCACCAACCACTGCAAGACATTGATCACAAAATTCCTTGCCAACCACTCTGGTCTAAAATTATCACTTAAGCTATCAGACCTGAACCCTGTGATGCTCTAACTTAGGCTTCTCTGGGTGAAAGGGCAGAGATGAAAGAATTCCAACTAACTTACTGTTCTAATCCTTCTTGAGCTCATGACAAACATTTAGTTTTACACCTCTTCTGTTACTTGGCTGTGACTCCTTTTTATTAAAGAATCTTCCTTCTTTCACAATTCCAGCCTTCATCTGTTGTAAAACTACCAATTTTGCTAAGAATTTTTAATTTTCTTTCAACAAGTTCTAGAAAGATGCTCTTAGTAAATTCTGTAGAAGGCAATAGAACAGAATCTGTCTGTATTTTAATTTATATACAAATATAGTCTGCATCACCATTGGTATTATACAATGTATTTTAATAAAATGGATTTTTGGAGTTGCTGCAGAAGAGACCAAAAATTTTCCAAAGGTTTCACAAACGTGTTTGCATTTAGCCTGGGCTAAGTTTTCTGATTTTAAGTCAAAATATGAAAATCTTCATTTCACATCAATGAAATGGACAAGGAAACCGATAATATTTTATTATCTCCCTCTAATAATTAATTTTCCTATAAATTTTATTTCAAATAAAGACTAACAATTTTAAAACATTAATATTAAGATATTTAGCAAAGTGGGTAGTTGGTGAAAAGTAGTATAAGAGTAGATCAATATGAAACCACAGCCCAAAGTTCTTTCTGCAGGAGGCTGAAGAAAAGCTAGCAAGGGTAAAACACTCGTTAATTTGTTACTAAGATAATTACAAAACTGGGGTTTAATTGTTCCTGGTCTTAGATTAGTTTGAAAGTATCTTGACTCTACAAAGCCCATATCTTACTTCAGCTCTTGTGCAGAGCTACCTCCCTTTGGGAAAGTAATTCTTACTACTTGAGTGACACATAATTTACTGAAACACAAGCTATTCTGAATTTGTTTAGAACGGATGGTAGAGCTGTAAGGCAGAGCAGGAGCCTGAGCTGTTAGAGAAAGCACTGCTGCTATTGTTGCTGGGCAGAAAAATACATGCACATGGTAAAATGCTGAATTCAGGTGACTCATTAAATTTGACTGCATTTTCATCTGTTCAGTGCCTAAGCTTATAGTGCCCCTTGCTGCCTAATTCCTTGGACTCCTACCTCTAATAGTAGCATATGTGCAACTGGCAAGTTTTCCCTTGGATTGCAGGCTGAATTTCAGAGTTAGCACCCGGTTTTGAGGTCAGCAGTTACATAGGCACACATACACAGACATCTCATGGTCCATCATGTCACATCTATCGTGCCTGCTTGAAGGAAGACATCCAGAGGGGAGGAGACGGACGAGATTCCTTTAGGGCCAGCGAGCCTGCAAGGCTACACCACGGGCAGCCAGCACTGTAGTGTCTGCTTTCACAATGCTGATCAAAGCGTGATAAAGCGTGTAGGTCACGGTCATGAGTACCTGGGAGCCGACTGTGGCATGACAGCTGGTGCTCCCCACTAGCAGCCACTGTTTGCTTTTCGCTGTTGACTCGGAGCTGAGATGTTGTCTCTTGTTACCAGCTCCGCGCGGAAAGTGCCACTACCTTACGCTGTGCACGCAAATATTTACTGGATCTTTGGACAACCAGCTGGATCAGTGCAAAGGAGACAGTCAGAGAAGTGCATACAGGCGGGTTACTCTGGGGTCATGTCTAGGCTGCTACTAGCTTTTATATATTGTCGCTGCATAAAAACAATAGGTGCCACAAGGAAGAGGTTAACCCTTTGGGATTTCATCCCTACTACAACTTTTCTAGGAATCAACAGAAACCTGCGTGCTAGTTTCTCTATCTCAATTGTTCAAAATAAGTGATGGCTTTTTTGTATTAATTGAGAAATCATCTCCAAACATATGACTTTAATGAATTGTGAAGTTGTCATCCAGAATTACTCTTTTTTTTAAAACATTGATATATCACTCCGAGTATTTTAATGTGATGACACATGCAATAAAATCATTTATTTATGATTTTATCTCTTTTATAATTGGTCACTTTTTGATTACTCTATTGGCTTGGCTGAGAAACTTGAGATAATTTAATTGCTATTATATTCTTTTAGAATATATCTAAACTGTTTTAATCAAACCAAGCTTTAAATAAGTTGCTATTCTGATTTCCTTTGAAGCCTTTTCCTTCTGAATGCCATATGACTTAAAAAATATGGTGTGACACTAAAGTATTCTTCACACTTTCTTGATTAAAGAGCAGCTTGAAAATACCAATCCTAGAAGTTCAAAATTAAAAACACAAATAAACCCCCTATTTCTTAGACATTAAATTTAAAGCTAGTGACGTTTATTTTTGAGATCTGTCTCAGAATATAAACTGTAATTAAACTCAGGCATAACAGTTTGAGTTTTGGGGCTTTTGATATTTCACAATATATGGATTATACCTCTTGTGTACAAGGTCATACTCAACACAGTTTTTCTGTAGATTCAGGTTAAGTGTAGAGCCTTAAATATAAAACCACCTTTGCACATACTCTTTAGAAACTGAAGCCTTGCTTCTATAGTGATTTTACTTAGTAAGGGCATAAAAATAAAGTTACAAAAATAAAATAAATGCCAGTTATGTTGCTACTCAGAATTATTGCTGTATAAATATTACTGCTATACCAATTAAATCTGTATTATTTAACAATAGGCTTTTGTAAAATATTTGTATAAAACAGATACAGGAATGGAAGTCACCTGTGAAATACTCATTATTTTACAATAAAATTAAGCTATGAAGAAGTACTGCACAGTGTTCGAGAAATTATTTAGTGCCAATATAGAAACAAGAATACATATATATTTAATGCTGTTATAGAAATTTGCTCCTAGTCTTGCACTAATTTCCATTGATTTTAATAAATATCTCATATTTTTGAAAATTCAAATATTGACATTTTTACTATTTAGCTGTACCTGGTATTGTTCTATTTGCTACCTTTTCGAAAGAACGCTTAAGGACATACTTAAATTCGGTGTGATGAGCATTTATGTATATGCCTAAAAGTATCTTAGAAGGTGTATGAGGTGTGCTCTTGGGGAAGCTGCCTGGGCTGTAAAACGAGACTTCTCTGGAGCAAAGGTAGAAGATGTTGGTTGTGCTATGTTACATGTCCTGTTTGGTGAGGTTTATTTTTTCACATAGATTTTGTACAAAAAAATATTTCATTAAACTTTTAATATCTTTGATTTACCATTACTGAAATGAATAATTTAGAAATATACCCAACACAATACTTTCTCTGGGACTTGCACGTTTTTTTCAGACACTCTAACACCATCAGAGCAAATGGTGGGTGGGAACACACTGATGCCACATCCTTGAACTCCTTTGTGTGTTAAGAACAATGTCTGTTTTAAACAGAATATATATCTTAAATAAACCTGGTAGAATTAAAGAGGATAAAAATTAAGAGGATTGTAGAACTTGCCTGTTGAAATTAATGTTTTCTTCTGTATGATGGGTGACGGTGACAGTAATTTGCCACTGTTCAAAAAGTGAGAGGAACGTAATGTGCATTTTGGGGTATCAAAGTATGACTTTTCCCAATAATCCTGTCATCAGCTAATTTATTGCTTGTGACTTTAAATAGTTCCCTGAGAGCTCAGCGCGAATACCACAGCAAAACGGGAAAAAAAA